>VMBQ01006096.1:0-18129 GCA_007657795.1 Dreissena rostriformis | reverse complement strand
AAAAAAAATGACTATTTATTTACAATAATAATTATTCTTACTCAGCTTTTTAACTCAGCTCTCTCAGCCATCATAGCAAAAATCATAGCAAAAATTACAAGTACAATAGCACAATGTAAAATAGTTCTAGTAGGATGAGCAGTGGCTTGTAAAATTTATTATATAGTTGTTTGTTATTAAGGAGCATTGATAAAATAATCAAAATGGATGTACAAATACATTATCGATTTTTAAACAGAATAAATTGTATTATGTAAGCCAAAAATGTACATATCAATGGTAAAAATAAGGATTTTGACAATACTATTCATCCATATAATGAATATTATCCGAAATTACATTTTCCACTTATTTATCCGAAAACTATTCAACTTCTGAAGAATGAAAACTCTAATACAAAATCAATCGTTCCGTGAAAATGATTCATACCATTGAAATACTTAATTATAATACTGATCGGGAAATAAATACCAACTGCAGCTTACAAATATCAAAAACATTCACGGCAGTCAATTTCTTGTGTAGGCCTATACTGGTATTTACGTATTTAGTTTAATGAAGATTATAAAACAGAGGGAACTTATTCAGCTTATTCAGTATAGTAGTCTTAATGGTTCGGAAGTTTTTTTCTTTTTTCCGAAAAGTAATTTATTCAACATACGGAAAATAAACATGCGCCACCTATTGTAATAATTTGGTAAGTGCATTCTGCTTAGTTGCATTCTGCTTACTACCTTTTGCTAACTGCCGTTGTTAATGACGCTTAGTGGCAAAACCGATTACGACTGGTTTCAAGAATAATGAACACACAAACATTGAATAGTCACCAAGCATGTTGCAACAATCATCAAGTATAACCAAAAAGACAACAAGCATGTTGGAATTGTCATGAAGCATATTAGGATAAACATCAGGCATAATGTAAATATTCATCATGAATGATGTAATGGTGCAACAATCATCAAGTATAAACGAATAGACAGCAAGCATGTTGGAATTGTCATGAAGCATATTAGAATAAACATCAGTCATAATGTAAATATTCACCACGAATGATGTAATGTTTACCTAAATACCGTTCCATAGATACATGTATCAAATATTTATTTGAGTGAAAATTCGTTTTCCAAGACAGATTTTAAATCATTGTTATTGTTTGTCAAAGCTGACGTGTGTTCAAAGCCGCTGTTTTGCGGAGGGCCCGCTTCCTGCGGCCGTGGTCCTTTTTGACATAGTTTCCATGAACTCACTTCCCGCTTGGTACGGGGTTTAGACCTTATTTATTTTTAAATTTCCCGCCGTTCTCGGGGAACCTGTGTAGTACAAATTATCGCAGCTTTGACATTTAAATTTCAAACCTTTAAGATAATATATTGTGTTATAAAACGTTTTTGGCGTTTGCTGTTGAATAAATTATGTGTATTCGCTCAAGTATAAACTTATCTTATACCTCGTATTCAACGCAAACGCTATTTTCCTAGTGGAAAGTCGAAATCCAAACCCGCTCTGACAATCAATTCTACCCTCCCACTTAATTGCTTATTGTAAAGCTATACTTGCCAAAAAAAAATATATTGCAGTGTTGTCGAGTTCTATGAGCTCCATTAGAAACCTACATCCTCATGGATCGGACTTTGCAGAGTGCGGAGCACCGTTAGTCTGTCACATGTTCTACATAGTTCGGCCCCGACGACAGGATCCTGCGAACTCGATTATACCAGTGTTGGGGAACGCATTATTATGTTTTGGGCATAGTTTTCATGGACATACATCCCGCTTGTCACGGGGTATAGACATTGTGTATTTAAATTTCCCGCCGTATCGGGGGAACATGTGAACTACAAATGATCCCAGCCTTGACATTTAAATGCCAAACCATTACGATAATAAATTGTATAGTTTATTTGGCGTTTGTCGTTGAAAAATAGCACATGTATTGATTATTCGTTATCTGATTTATCTTTTGGGTAGTCAATGCTAATAGTCGGACGTTTTGTTAACAATCGAATTTATATCACACAAAACTGAAAATGTCATAATAAAACATGAATTTCGTTTAATATCATTCATTTTTTTTTTGTATTCGGAATAGCTACACAGTTTCACAATGTAAACATGCATCGCACTACAACTGAGTTTTACATCTTAACCTTTCATGTAGATTGACATTTATAATCAATTTGGTGTTAAAGACCATCTGCATTCGGAATTGTGAACAAACAAAATATGAAGGTGTTTTAAGCGGTCATTCATATGTTGTTATTTATTACATCATTATTAATCTTGAACTTTAAATGTAATACATTTCAGATACATGCCTTTTTATGCTGCCTGTCTCTGCTTATGCTGAGTACAAACATTAATTCTTTAGCAAAGATGCATTTACTGTAAAAAAGGGGATAGAGCGTAATCCTAGTGTATCAAATATGGGAATGTTATGTCGATGCAACAGTTTCTCGTTGAACGTCATACTGAATGTTTACTTCACTTTCACTACTGGTACTAAGAACGTCTATGTTAATTCTAGAGACACATAAGTATGTTTTACCGTAACTACTGTTACTGTGTTCTTATATTTTCGTTTCAATTGTAGTACTAATTCAGAATATCTCACTGTCACTTTTTGTACTTAGTATTAACCTTTTAACTTTCAATAAATTTTGTTCTGGTTAATCTATTCACTTTTCATTACTGGTACTCAAGTCTCATTTTTTTAACTTTCACTTTTGTTGGAACGTGCTTTTTTACTTTCCCCACTTATACTTAATACATATATTTTAGTTTCACTATCGGTACTTATAGGTCGTATACTTTCACTTCTATGGGAAAGTGCGTATTTTTCACTTTCACCACAAGTACTCACTTAGTACAAATATTTTATTTTCACTAGTGGTACTAGGTTTTTATAATTTTAACCTTCACTTTTGTAAAAAAAAGAGAGGCATACTATTGGTATTAAGTGCGTATAATAAATATTGTTCACTATTTGTACATGTACCATGTCCAAATAATTTTTACTTTCGTTGTTTTTTTTTGTATATACACTGAATAACATTTCTCACTGGTTACATTATTACGTGAAAAATAAAATGCATACAGGCAAAACTAAAGACACTTACATTACATACCGTAATTACTGTAAGTTTTCGGACACTAAGTTTTCGGTCACTCTCTTTTTTTCCAAACATAATTATTTTGTGTAACTCTTATTTTTCGGACACCCAGATTTCCCCTAATATTAATGAATACTACCAATTGCGTTAACCCGTTGATACATGACACATGTTTTCACAACGGGCATACATTCTGGCTGATTAATACGGTACGACAGTGAACTGTACCTATGCTTTATTTACTAAATTAGGCATGAGTACCTGTTATAGGCAATTGTATTCACACAAAGCTTAAAGTGCCAATCACAATTAATTCACGGTCTTTGTTTTGTTTCATGTTAGGAATACCTGTAAGAAGTCAACTTGTGTCAATTATGATTATGAATCTATTGCTTTTGAAAATTAGTTTTTAGTTAAGAAGTGCCTATGAACAATTCAATTATCTATGGCAAATTGCCCATGCATACATTATTTAGTGTGACCATTATCGCCAAGTTTGTATGCCTTATTTAACCTGTTTAAGACAATGATTGAAGACTAAACAACACACTCATAATTAGCACTGTACATTTTAATAAAAGTTCAATATTGACAGGTTAATAATAAAGTTTACCAAATGCTTATCTTTATACTCAGTGATCAATGTTCTCCCCTGGAGTACCTTAAAGGGACTTGTTCACATATTTTGGCATGTTATGAAGTTTGTCATTAAATGATTTAAATTGATAAATGTAAACATCGGAAGTAAATAGCTTCAGTATAAACCAAGAATAAAATTAAAGAACAAAAACAGTAAGCCACACCGGGGCTCGAACCGCTGACCCTTGGAGTAAAAGTCTAGCAATCCTCGTTATGAAACAAAATATAACGATAACAACAGAACTCCCCTAATTATTTAATCGTTTCGCGTTTGTGATGCTTTATAATTTTCAGGTTTTTAAATCGTCAAAAGATGCATATAATGGATATTTTAGAGCATGGAAAATGTTCAGTGTTACAGTTTTCTCGAAAATATCATAAATACAACAAAAATGTGCAGATCGGAAACATTTTTTTTTTAATTTTGTCAATTCAACAAAACGTGAACAAGTCCCTTCAATGTAAAACAAAATAAAAACAGTTGAAATGATTGAAATGATGTTTTTATACACACACAACTTGCACAGAAAGTCGTGTCTGGTGACGTATCCAAACCAAGCCTGCTTTCTTCCTTTAATGATCACGGACGTTCTGGTTGGTCTTGTGGTTCAAGTAGGAGATGCGAAGCAGTCTTCTTAGACACGTGTGTTCAAGGTCCTATATCCTGCGTTCTGTATCCACGTGAAGCGTCTAGGTCTCGCAGCCGCACAGTAGGATAGAGACTACGAGGGACTTGAAAAGCTTGTACTTGGTAGCAAATCTGATGGACTTGCTCGTACACAACCTGCTCAGGTATGGGTTAGGCTCTTTTATAGATAACCTTGATGTATTGCTGGTAATTTACGGTATTGCAATTAAATTTGGAACGGCTTTTGCTACTTACAGAGAATGTTTTTAGTAGTTTTTTGGTACACACGGAAATTTAAAAATAAAATAAAAACATTTAATCAAAAGGTTAAAAGTTCAACACTAAACCTCACAGTTTTGAATCCAGCCTGCACTTCCATCAAACGTTCCTCGGCTTTCCTATTCCATCGGTCGAGGATTGTGCGTAGCATGTCTTTGCTGGGATGGCTGATGGAGCGGTTGTCCTCGCACAGCGTGAGGTTGCCCTTTTGCGGTAGGGGGATGGCAAGAGTCTTGGTCCACTCCTTGGACCACTTCTTCTTCTCTTAGATTTTCTGGCATGAAGCCGTCATTGCTGCGGTTATGTCCTTTCTTCCGTGCTCAATCAGATCGGAAGGGAAGTTGTCTATTCCTGAAGATTAGCCCGCCTTCAGACGTCGGTCTGCCTCCTCCACCCCCCTTAAGTTGTCGTCTTCTGGTCTGGGATCGTTTCAAAGGAGACTGGTGTGGTCGAAGTGGGTGGTTATAGAGTCGCTGCAGTTTTCAGCAGAACTTTCCCCTTTTGTGCTCAGAAAAATCTGGTTAAAATGTGTATGCAACTTCTCCTTATAATTAGTACACATATTCAAATAAAACATCAAATTTGTTTCTTTGTGACCATTCTTAGACCAAACCTACAACTGTTATATTTAATATTCTCGCAGTTTCTTCTAAAGTCTTTCTTTCCTGAAACAAAGACAATACAACTGCAGAAGGTTCAATATTATAGACATTCAAGACTGGTAAAATCAGTAGCCCCAGTGATTTTTTCAAACATGTTTATTTGCTAAATGGGTATTAATAGATTGTAGGTATTTTACTAAAATATTCAGGGCAAGTACTAATTTGAAATTAAATGGCAAATACATTTGAATATGGGTCAGTTATAATAAGGACTTTAACAGACCATGTGGTCAGTTGAGTTTTGGGGCCGTTCTAACTCTTCTCATACAAGTCGGTCGGAAACATTGACATGTTGTTATTTTACGTACCAGTATCGTATGTATTTGTACCTGCTCGGCTGATATGTTAATTGTGCTAATTATTAACATTACGTGATAAAAAAAATCACCACAGATTGGTTGATTTTGTAAAACAATCGATTACCTTTAATTTTAGTAATTAAAACATCACCAGCTGCAGATACATATAGAGAAGCGATACATCAATGTGCTCGACATTAACGATAGTCGGATGGCCCGGGACAACCAAAATATAGGTCCGGACATGTAAAAAAGATCTAGCTGCTAGTCCGATGGGATAAGTGAAAACAATAACGGTTTTTCTTCTCTCATAGGCTAGCGAAAATCCAGAAATTTGTGCTGGTATTTACTAACATACTTGATGTTAAAATTAAAACGATATAGCGCGGAGTATTCATGTATATACGATAATTAGCTGCTAACAATGGAGTAAAATCGCAATTGTCCTCACAACACTGGTAAGGTTATTTAACTTATATTTTATTTAACAAGTACATACTCGCTTTCGGTTTATATATCTAAGATTCATTTTATAAATTGTTAACAGTAGACACTTATTCCAAAGTTCAGGTCAAATGTGTTTGTTTATAAATGAATATATTTGTTATGCGCAACATTTGGCTGTTAAACTATTAATAATCCGAAAGAAATTATATCATTATTGTTATCTATAATAGAGTAAACTGAGAGTGTATAATATCAGTCATTGTGCATCATTAATTTAGTTAAATCATGATTTACGATTGAGGGACTGAAATAAAATAGTAAAGTATATTATATGCTTTTACAATTTAAGTGCAGGACAAGTAACTGTTTCGTAAGGACAAATGAAATTTTATGGCACTAGTCCGACTGAGCATGTCGATTAAAAAAATAATTTCGAGCCCTTTCAACAAAGGCAGTGACAATCATATGTATTTTATGTGTTTATCATATTAAAACATCAAGCACATCAATGCAATATATATATCAGTACGTCAGATGTACATAATGAGGTTAACACAGTTTAAGAACATCTAATTAATAGATTAATTAATTATTATTAAATATATTAGACTGGTAAACTGTGCCAAATCACAACTGTATTAATGTCGTTCTTTTGATTGCTTCAATCGATTTAATTAAGGTATGAATTCAAATGATTTGTTCGTCAAAACAGAACAATGTGTATCACTTAACAATCTAGCCATTAGGATATTTAGTAACTATTCATAAAACTTGGTATTAATATAGTCAATTAGAAATAATGTTTGAATCATTAGAAACAATGCCAACTAGTTATACTTCAGATATTTAGATGCTTGGATTAGTATTATGAAAATCACGCAAATCCCTTTGTGACAGTTGGAAATATCTTGGTTCGTTTATTATTGAATCTACGCTTAAGTTTAGGAAGATTTTTTTAAATTGTGTTTGCAGTGGAACTACAGGTAAGCTTTACGCAGTTATATTAATGTTAGTAAGATATTTTTGTATGTAACTTTCATTTGTGGAATAGACAATTTCGTTCACTTTAAAAAAATATTCAGTTTCATATCCAGTAGGGATAAAGATATACATTTTCATAGCAAATAACACTCTTTTATTCTAATATTTCGCCCAAACGGGCTCCACATAGTATCTCTCGTTTAACCGCGTCAATATATGTATCAAGACTTTTTGCCTTCCCAGGTGTATATCTACTTTTTTTCTTCATTCATGGTTTGATATTATCTTTCTCCTGATCATCTTGTTTATCATGGAAATACAATATTAAAAAGATATTTAAAAACATATGTAATTTTAATCGATATGTAACGTTACACGGATTATTTCGTTATTGTTTCATTGATATGGTTTATAAATTAAAAATTGACATATAACACAACACTTTTTGCAATAAAAAAATAATTTAGAAAAAAAAACGAAACATCCCATTAAAAAACGAAAAATTCCATGGTAAAATGCAAAAAAAAACATGCGAAGAATAACTTTGCTCATGTCTTTCATAGCAAAAAATAAACGCTTTTTTTGCAAAATTAATCAATTAATAATTAAAATTAGGACTTTTATCGCATACTTTATCTCAGAGAGGCAAATCATAAAGAAAAAAGATACTTACGTTTGCGAAAGTTCAGTTTCGCAAAGATTTTCCGGTGGCCGTTTTAAATCACGCACGAATCCCCGCTATCAACATATTTCGAAGCCTGTTGTGCTCACTTCGTACAGAATACTCGCTTTTCATCAACAACGTCAGGTCAAATGCGTATTTTTAATATATATATATATATATAAGGTCAGTAGCTTTTCATATTTTGTCAGTAACGTTAACTGACAATGGGATATACTTGGTAATTAAATACAGTATTAATAATTTTACTCCTGTTATTATGTTGATGCTGACGGAAGATTGTTACGTGTTAAGATTATTCCAAGCTTCTTCTTCAATGTCTGTAATTTTGCCCTGAACTTGTGTTTTTTTCTGTTGGGATTTATACTTTCTGCTGATGTGAAACTGACAGGCAGTTCATCATTTAAATTATATGACATATTGATGTTAATCGGTTTTCGACGGAAACGTGCTTTTTTAGGATCTGCTATTTCAAATTGCTAAACTGAATAATATTGTTTGCACATTGTGTTTGTTCTCGAAGCATAGTTTAAATAATTGTTGTGTAAATCTTCACATGACTAGTAAGTAAATATTAATGTGCAATATTCCATATACAGAATATGTAATAACGTGTAATATGCATTTCTATTATGAGATATAAGGGTATATTAAGTCTGAGTTTTTTAAACACAATTTTACACAAACGATTAAAAAAGGTAGGGCTAATGCTTTTGTTTAGGACACGTATAATCTTTGCGAATACGAATGGTTATTTTACAACTTTGGGAGATATACAGCTCTGTTATACCGCAAGTTCGTATCCGCATAACTTTGGTGTTGAACATCAAATTGCGTTTGGTACTATTGTTTTGAACACCAAAGTGAGTTACCTTAGGAACGAATTTTAACTCCAGTTTTTGTGTCGCCTGAATATGCTCAGGTGACATATAGGTGTTACATAGCGTCCGCGGCGTCCGCGGCGGCGTCACACTTTTCGAAAAAGGCTGATTACTTTGTATGCATGTGTATCTGGACAACACCTTTCCATGCGCATATATTTTTTTACCCCTGTGTCCTTGACCTTGAATTTGAGGTCAGCGTTCAGGTTTTGAAATCTGCGACCGCGATTCGAAAAAGGCTCAAACCTACTGTGTCCCTTCAGATATTGCTTTCATATTTGGTTCGCATGTGTATCTGGACAACACCTTTCCATGCGCATGACATTTTTGAACTTGGGGTCCGCGTTCAGGTTTCGAAATCTGCGACCGCGATTCAAAAAAAGCTCATAACGTCTTTGTCCATTCAGATATTGTTTTTTTAATTGTTACGCATTTGTATCTGGACAAGACCTTTCCATACGCATAAAAGTTCTGACCCCTGTGACCTTGACCTTGAACTTGAGGTCAGCGTTCAGGTTTCGAAATCTGCGACCGCTATTCGAAAAAGGCTCATACCTACTGTGTCCCTTCAGATATTGCTTTCATATTTGACAACACCTTTCCATGCGCATGACCTTGACCTTACTTTGGACTTATTGAAATGGGCCGGTTTGTTGGTTAACCCATTACCATCAGGCAACACATCCAACTCGCGGAGTTCTAGTTTTTATTTCTATCGTAAGTCTTTATTAATTATAATTGTTTTGATACAATTCTAATTTGATAGTGAAAAGTAAATGTCCACATTGTACTAAATTAGAATATTCATGTTTCGGTGTTTTGCTTGTGAATCGTTGACATTAACGACAAAGATAAATTGTTACGCAAGCTTAATGAAAGAAGACGCATAAACGCTTCACAATACAACAAACAATGTCTTTAAACGATTATCGGAGGAATAATTTATTTTAGCATTTCACTTTCTTTCCCTCGGTATAATTCACGATATATATTTGAATGGCAATCAAACAGAAGGACAATTGCCTCTGAGAAAGTAAGCGTCCTCAATGCAATTAGTCTATCACTGTTTTTTCTACAGATAAGACAGTCATCCCCTAAAATTTACAAAACTGTCATAACAAGTTCCGTTCACAATATGAATAAAGTTAGATTTAAAATTGATTTGCGATGTAGTAAGAGGTGAGACGACACTACAAGGACTTATCTTAAAAAGTTATTGCCCAAACACGGTTAACAATTTGTTGGAAAAATAAGTGTTTGAGAACATATACCTTAATATAACAACACAGATTTCATAGTGGCAATTAACAATACAATATAATAGGATTGTATATAGTACCCATGTGGATTATAAAGTAACTTCCAATTTAGCTTCTTTTATTTAGAAGAACAAATAAACAAATCATGCAAATAAACATTATTATTTTTCATTTGAACTATCAAATTATTTAAATATGGTATAAACATTAATTTGCGTTTAACCTCATACACCATCTTTCCTGGTTCCACTGCATTGATCCTTTAGTGAATTAAATTAAATTGAAAAGTTGTTCACATATCTCAGCAAATAAAAAGTTTATATGCACTGCAAACACTATGTTGAACTGATATATAGCAATGCAATACAGATAAACAATGAAACTATGTCCAACAAAGGAATAAACAGCAATAAATTAAAGGAAAAAAAACCGTCTGACTTACAAGACATTTCTCAAATAAGCAATAGTATTGTCTTAAAACAATATATTCTGTGTGTTATTTATTGAAAGACCACACCAGTCCCACATAGAATTAATAAATCACCTTCGTGTTATAAAGGGAAACAACTGAGATCTACAAAAAAAGAAAAACTATCACTTACATAAAGCAATCATATTTTACTATTGAATACAATAATACTCGATAAAAGTATCTAGAATAGCCGTTTCACGCAATTTCAACTTTTGATTATTTGTATAAGCTATAATTGTACATCTACATTTAACAATTGGATTTCAATGTTTACGACTGCTGACCGATCCTGCGGAAATTACGTCTTGACAGTTTTTACACTGTGTCTTTACTTTTATCGGTTACACAATAGGTTTATGTATGTAGTCGTATTTGAGGTACGGTGCCTTAAATATTTGTTTGATGAAACGATATGTAGTTGTAGTCGTTAACGACTACATTAATCTCGATAAATAATTTACGATCGTAGAAAAATCGTAAGTATTGATGAAACCGCTAACACAAATGTAAATCTTTTTTTTAAGTAAAATAAACAAATGACATGATATAAACCTTTATCTTTAAGGACGTACGCGGCAGTTTAGTTTCACGCAAATTGGTTTTTACTGTAACACCGGTTGCGCAATAAGTGTATGTTTTTTTCGGATTTTCGAATCAAAACGAGATAGATATTAAATATTGGAAAAACACCAAGAAATCAACTATTATGAAGCAAAGGCAAATGATTAAACAATATGTGTCATATATACTGTACAATAAGAATCGACCATTATCTCCAAGACCACACAAACCCTTTTTATAGCGTGATTGTAACGGCAAGCATGAGTCTTAATACGGGAAAATTGGCGATACATCTTCATATTGGAGATACTTGTGTCGAAATTTAGGCTTATTAAAACGAATAGCTTTCCTGCGCTTTTAAGAGCGTGTTATTGAATGGTCATTTGTTTTGAACATGTCACAAACATATACTTTAATATGCATAAATTATAATTAAAATGTCAGGTTCATTTGATGTTATGCTTAACACTTAATCTCAATTCTTTTATAATTTTAATTTCTCACACATTTAGTTAGTAAATGAACTTTCATACGGTGTTGTTTGATATATTTTATTACATAGAATCAATGATGAAAGAAAAGCATTTATTCACGACGCTATACTAACTCTGGATCAAGTGCGTCTGGGGTTGCATCTTGCTCGACATGCAAATAGATACACGCGAATAGTATTGTGTTTTCTCGTTCGCATATCATATTTCTCTTTGATACATTTGATTAGAATAAAAATGTTTTGTTTATTATGTGTTAGCCCTTAAAAAAAAGATGAACAACAATGCACTTTTAGTCTGTCCGATCGCTAAGCAATGTATTTTAAAACATGCGGGTACTGCACGTGCAACATATTTATAAAGTCACATCAAAGAAAACGAACGTTTGCCCTACATCTAAACCATTCTACCTAAATATTGTCAAATAATTCTTTACAGTATGAAAAATTGAACTTATAAAGACGCGCCATGCATCCACGTGTAGCATGCGGGAACTTGGTTATGCCAAGGATTTTTTTATATGAATTTTGGGACTTTTTATGTTAACAATCTAGAAAAAAATATATAAATCATAGTTATACATTATTATAGAGGAAAACGTTTTTTTTCAAAGGTTTTCTTGTTGCTTAAGTGCGAATAAAAAAATAACAACACTGGCGACCAATGTTTTTTATTTTATTTTTCTATCCACAACAGATGGTTCTAGCTAAATACCAAAAATGATCAAATTCTAGGTACAAGAAAATTTGCATTGAAACTGCAGCATACGTCCTTTAATACAATTATAAATAAAAAATGGTATATACTTGATATTCAATATAGCATGTTAACATTACAGATCAGTTAAATTACATTTAGTATTATACCTTTCCTTTTCATTAATGTTAAAGATAAATATACAATTTGTTTTAAAACAGAACTGTATCTAAATAATTTCCCACAGCAGGAACTTGTATTGGTGCTTGGTATAAAGGCCATTTGGAGACTGAGTTTGACACTTTTCAGTTCACCCATAATTCTAAATTATAATCAATTCACAGAAGCATGTCATATTTATAATTATTTTATAATTTACAGTATGTCATGCTTATTTACATCAATTATAATGGTCTAAATGCAATCTTTCAGCTGTTGTTAATGGTCGTGAATATTGACGACCAAAATGGAGGATGCTATTCCAAACATCATCAGACTGGTACGTACGGAATTGTTTTATTTTTAAATATAATTTGCGAGTTAACCTCTTTCTGGCTTGTTCATTTGCATTTTTTGTAGACTTTATTTAAGGCGTCTTGTAAGGTTGATTTGCGCCTCTTTATGGTCACTTTGTGTTCTTTAAGGGATCTTTAGCATGTTATAACATATTATAAATAATTCTACATGTGTATAAGGGTATCACGTTTAAACGTTTAAACGGTCGCGTTTCGTGTTTTACTCAAAAACGTTTACACAAAACAGTAAACGTTTAAAAGACAGCCTATATAAATATAATAAATATTGGGGTGCAAATAACGTAGCCGACAAGCCGTACGAAGTATATCGTTGACGAACTGCAAAATCCGGGTACTTGCGGTAATCCGGGCACTACCGAATTCGACAGTAATTTACGACATGAACGGGAACTTAGGGAAAATCTTCGCTACTTTCCGAAAATCTTACAACTTGGTAACGAAACAGTGCATATGCCGCCATCTTGAAATATTTTAAGTGATTGATTAGCAAAGTAAAGCACTGTGGTAGCATTTTGAAAAGCAATATTTTAACCAAATTATATATTGATTACGTTTTCGCTACTTTCCGAAAATCTTACAATTTGGTTACGAAACAGTGTATATGCCGCCATCTTGAAATATTTGAAGTGATTGATTAGCAAAGTAAAGCACTGCGGTGGCATGTTGAAAAACAATATTTTAACCAAATTATATATTGATTACGTTTTTGCTAGTTAACTGGTTTTTCATTTTCTGCAGTCAAACGATATGCACATTGTATTTCATTTGCAAAATACGTACATTTATTTCGGAGTGTCGTTTTCGGATTCATTATTTTTCGTCGATTAAACATTATTTTCGACGCTATTTAATTTGTTTTTATAGAATTACGAATACACATGTGGTGATACGGATGGTCTGGTTTATAATATTTATTGTTTTAATAAGACGTCATTGCCCGAATGGGATATGCACTGAATATAACTTCTGGAAATAAAGAATACTTTCAGTTTGGAAATGCGATGGTACTGATGCTTTTAAAACGGACATAGGGATACCGTTTACACGGTAACGTTTCGTTTATTTCATTTCGTTTAAACCTTTAGACAAATCTGTAAACGAGACACCCTTACGTGTGTATGCTCCCTAAAAAGATGAAGCATATAGTCGACGTTTTGACCGTCCGGCTTAATTATAATTTTGATGGAATTGAGTGTTCGGGGATGTGCAACTAATTACTCCGAGTAATCAAGGTTAATATGCATATCTATAACTTTAGCAAAAAACATAACTTAATAATGTACATTCCCTCCTGCCTCCTTACTTAATATACTTTACAATATATGTGCGTTTATATAAGGAAATAACTATTTTATTTGACTAAATGATCGCCTCGGCTTAACAATTACAATTCTGAAAGAGGGGCTCAAGCCTATAAAAACATGTCTCGTACGATATGCTCACGTTTGCCTGTCACTTGTAATTAGTTGATATGTTTTTACAAGAACAAAAATGAATTGAAAATATCCAGACGATTCCGTCTCAACCATTTGATAAAACGTTATATGTCGAGTTCTGGTTACTATTTCCCGACGAGTCAGACAATGTTTGTTTTGAATGATTGAGTCATGGTTAAAGCAGATTGAGTACAAATAATAAGATTTGTTTACAATCATTTTGAAGCGTTATTATAAATATACAATCAACTCACTCTGTGGCATTGAGTTGCACTGTCGAAGAGACCAAGACAAATCATTAAAAATATACTTGTAATATACGTTGTTTTTATGAGTATGTTTTGAACATGTAAAGTATCTAAATTGGCACTCATTTTGTCCTAAGTATCACTAATAATTGGATGATATATATGTATTATGTCGATGTTTATGGACGACAATTTTGACTTCAGGAACACCAAGTCAGATGTAAATACTACCCCAAGCTATTGTTGATAGAAATAAGAGCCGTTGGTCATGTTCATATACATAATTCACAACAGGAAAGTTCAATGTATGTCCTCAGGAAACCATAAACTAAAGCCAGTGATATACATGTACACGATAAAACGAAATGACATCGAATTCGATTAAGATTATTTTAACAATACACAAGAATGAAGAAATCGAAACATTCATTCAACTTTAAGGTTGTGAATATCATTACAATTCTTTATGAATTGCATACATTTTCATATACCATCACTCTTTGAAACAGTAGTAATATATGAAACTTATATTAATATATCGAGCATGATTTGATTGTTTTCAACGCTGATATAAACGTTCACATAATAATACCTGGGTTTAAATTATTTCCCTTTGTGCAGAGATGCAATCATACCAATATTTAAAATAATTGATAAAAAGGATCCTTCAAATTAAAGAGAGATATCACCCTTGTAAATGTTATTTCAAAAATATTTTCATTATGTCTTAGAAACAGAACCAATTGTTGGTGTGAAAAAGAAAATATATTTAATCCACTTCAATTCGGTTTTATTTTAGAGACAAACAAAGTACAACTGATTGTATATTTATCTTACACAGCATTATACAGAATGTTCTTTTGCAAAAACATAAATTATATTGTTCTTTCATTGATTACGAAAAGGCATTCGATACAGTAATCCACGAGGCATTTATGGATAAACTTGATTGGATAAGGTCTTAGCTGCAAAATGATTAGAATGATAACAAGTATATATGCAAATGTTAAATCATGTATAAAAAAAACTCATGATATGTCATATTCCGACTTCTTAGAGGTCCTCTTGGTGTTAAACAAGGAGACCCTCTGTCACCTTTACTTTTTATATTTTTTATCAATGATATTAAAAATTGTATTAATGTTAAACATGTTACACATGATGATTTGCATTTTCTGGCTGTTTTTATTATGTTATTTTTTTATGATATTATATTTATTACTACTAAGCAAGTAAGCCTTACGAACCAACTTTACTCTTGTATATGGGGTCTTAAAATAAATGTAAATAAAAAAAAATCAAAACAAAATCGCATATTTGAAAAAAAAACGAAAAAGCAGGTGCAACTATACATGGTCTATTAATAACGAGTTGATTGAAATATTCGATGATGTTGTGTACCTTGGTATAAAAGTTCATTACACTGGAAATATGTCTAATACTGAAAAATTATTAAATGAACAAGCACTTGGAGCTTATCATCATGTTTTATCTATTTTAGCCCTGTTAAATTAGTTGTCAAAACCAAACTACCGCTGTTTGATTCATTAGCAGCGTCAATTATACTGTATGGTTCTTAAGTTTTGGGCATCTATGACAACTCTGATATTGAAACAAGTGCATAACAAAATTTGCAAAAATGTTTTCTTTGTAAAACAATCTCCATCTTACTATGCTAAACTAAGTGAATTGGGTATATTCCTTTTAGCCGTTATAGCCAAACTAGGGGCATTGCGTTATTTGATGAAATTTGTAAGTAATCAAAATTCAATATTATATTAAGTGTTTATGAAACAGATGAATATTTTAACCAATTTAAATACGAAAAATAATCTATGGTGCCAGGCTTTGAATTTAAGTTTAGACAACCTTGGCTTTGGTTATATGCTAAATACTCATGAATTAACAGGTGACATTGAATACATTGTACCTCAAATACTGAAAGATTAATTTGTACAAGAATGAAATGATACATTAGCTTTACAGCCTAAAATTGAATTCTACATAAACTGTCACAAAGCTTTGAATATGAAAAATATCTTGATTGTATATCCAAATGAAAAAATCAGAATACAAATGAGCACATTCCGATTAATTCCCATTGTCTTGAAATAGAAGTTGGCAGATATAATTGGATATCCCGAGAAGAGCGAAAGTGTTAACTTTGTAATCAAAATGTATGTGAATCAGAATATCTCTTTATACTGTGTTGTCCATTATATAACGAATTGCGTATAAAATATAATATCAGGACATCCTGGCCTACATGTACCATAAGTAAATACATATGTCTCATATCTTGCACAAATGTTCTAAAGCTCAGAACTATTGCAAAATGTTTGGTAGAAGCTTTTAAACTTAGATTTGAGAAAGTAAATCGTTTAGCTGCTTTATAATTGCATGTTAACACACATGATTGTATCAAATAGTCTTACATGTTATTTATTATTATGCAAACGATTTTTTTTTCGTCATATTAGTTTATCCTTAAATATGGCATATTGTATGATTCCCTGTCTTGGCAATATTTCTTTTGTATACATGTACTTGGCCAAAGTCATATTGCCGGATTGCCAATAAACTATACAACTATGAAACTAAGTAGCCCTAAATGTATCAGATTTTTAATGTAAATCGTATAAAGAACGTAGACCAATTTGTTTTCATTGCAAAATTATATAGTTTACCGTTACCTTTCATTTACAAACATTAAAGATAAAGTGAATGTTTAAAAATAAAATAGTTTATTTCCAATCATATTTACATTAAAGTTAGAGTGATAATACTAAAATCTCAAATACAATATTGTAAACAAACTAGTACACATACAACATACCAAACGTCTCGATACAGCTACACAATGTGAAATAATCACATGCACATTATAACTGTATAACCTTATTAATGGGTAATACTAAGAAAATGACGACAATAGAAACATGACTCTTAGAAATCTGGCACACAATGGGCTTATTTAAAGCTTCTGTGAATAAGGTATGCAAACTGTTTATTCCAGGCGGTTTATTGGGATACAATGAATGCACATTAAACTTCATACTACTCTTAGTGGTTTCATATAAGTATATATTGATTTTAAAAGTTTTATGTTAATGTTTTAGTTCACAGTCCATTTTACATGAAAACACCATGATAAGCATTGTTATGAAAAAAACATATATTTTCAGAGTCCAATGAGTAATCTCGCAACCGTTGTGCGTGAACATCCTTTCGTTGCTGTTCTGGCTGTAGCTGTATTGTTGATTGGAATGTTCTATGGTAAGTTTATATAAACACATTTATAGTAGGGCAGTAAAACAAGTTTATACAATTTATGTCGGTATCAATGTGTAATGTTAAAATGTGAAATACTATTCTTCCGATGCTAATGACTGTAACATACAGGGTATTTTTAACGAAACATTTACTAACTATTCTGTCAAAAATATTATTTCCGAAGGCTCAACGACAAGCGTCGTATTTGCATTGATGGCGTTCTTTATCTATCACACGGAATACGTGGATCGTCGATTTCAACAACTGGAAGATAAGCTCAAATATGATTATAATACCATGCCCGGGTACCAGGATCAGGTAAATAGTTATGAAATTATTAAATATGATGAGAAGGACCATTATTTTCCATTAACATAATCATATTAATGAATAATAGTAATACTAATAATAAGAAACTTATAAATATTGTTATTGTTATTATCATTTATATGTTTATTATTTTTATTAATATTAGTTTTTATAAAAGTAGCAATAATTATCTTCATTATTATTATAATTATTATAATTATTATTATTATTATTATT
>VMBQ01006095.1:0-39844 GCA_007657795.1 Dreissena rostriformis | reverse complement strand
TATTGCACGGAAGATTTCAGTTTGAAATGGATAACAGTTTTCAAATGAAGTAAATATTTGCACATGTTAATCTACTTTCGCTTTTAACCTGAAGTTAGAACTTAGATGAAAAATTGAAACGATTTATTTTGTTTAAATTTGGTTGTCACAGTCAGTCAAATGATTTCTATAGCTTCTTAAACCGTTTGCTTTACTTTTGTTTCATTCATTCATTCAAGTGAAAACTGATTTTAATTTGTTTTATACTTACTGCAAATCGAAGTAACTAAAGCCCATGCATGATAGTTGATACAATTACATTGACATATTATAATTTATAAATATCTTGTTACAATAAGTGGTATCGATGTTTTCGATTGTAGATATTTTATTTACATTCAGAGCAATTAACATCATTTATTGAACACATATTTGATGTAATAACACACAAGCATGCATTTGATATGAATATATGCAAGAAAACAGCAAACAAGATATGGTTAAGCTACATAGGACTTCTTACACTGCAACAGTGCTTTAATACCAGTGTTATAAATATTCATAGACTATATAGTGTATTAAAATATAATTTCTCAAATAAAATAAAATAATTTTCCTACCTACCTACCCACCTGTAAAATCTAGGGTCGGTAAAGGGCAAACCAACAATATTTTAATTGTGGCCTTGTATAAACTAGTTTATGTTTATTACACAGATTAACTTTAAATATCCAGTCAACCAGTCTAGGACATCCGGTATTTGTCTTTTAACTCTACAATATCCTATCTGTTTTTATAGAACTTTTGAACTCAAAACGACCAGTTTGTTAGCATTCATTGTCTAATTAAAGATGATTGCTAGCAAGCTCTGGTGTAAACAATTATCTTTTTGAAAATTGATAAGGCAAGAAAATGTAAGTGGATTATGTAAGCGGTTGTATGCTAAAGTTAAATTTTGGACAGTTTTAACAAGTTATTCTTTCATCGAGTTTTAACTTCCAGTTTAATATGAAAGGGATTTTTTCACAGTTTAGTAAATTTGAAAAAATAATTATCTCAGATTCAGAAACAAATGTGCATTATGTTTAAACAAGCGGAATAATACTCCTGACTAAGAAACATGTTTAAAATATTGATTCATTACAGGACTTCCCCTACAACTGAAATTAGGTAGGAGTGAGGAAACTTAAAGGAGAACTTGAGAAGTGGTTTCTGTTCAGCGTTTAATTAACTCTTCACTTGTTTTATTACCCCTTATTTCACCATGCCCATCATCATGAATCAAAAGCATTTTACATTTGAGAGTTTGAGGTAAAACTTTAACTTATATAAACAAACACACTAATGTGTTAATGTTGTGTTATTGATGTATTTAACTGAGTTTAATTAATACATTTAACCCTTAACCTGCTACTCATACGCCTCATTACTACTGACTTAATTTTTATAATAGAAGCTGACATGGGTGGTCGATTTCAAAAGGTTTCAATTCATTTTCTAAAAGACATAAGTATTAAAGACAGAGTATAGGTGTTTTAACTTAAAAAAAAAAAATGTAAAAAAATCAGTAATGTTCAGTATCTTTTTACTTCCTTTTACATTTAAAGCATTCTAACATTGATTCAAATTTATAATTTGTTACAAATATTTGCTTTTAATAAAAATTCATTTAAAATCTCTTTTAACAGCAAAGACTCCAAATCTGACCTGCACATGAGCCCCATATTAATTGGCAGTGCCAGGAAAACCTTTATTTCAGCAGTATTTCCCAATGAATCTTAGGCTTTGTTTCAAATTAAAAGACCATTTCATACCAAGTTTCTCCAAGTAGTTATGAATTGCTCCAAAATGTTTTAGATTAAAATATTTATAACATACTTCTCAGATGCCTGTCAACCAATTACTGACTCGAGCAGCTAGCAGCTTTAATTAAATTTTATGCATAAACAAAACACATGACAGATATGCTGTGTATTGTAGCTCCCTTGCTTTCTTTCTTTTCAAAATGCTTACTTTCTGTAAGTGAAATATCGCCATGTTAAAGGGTCTGGAAAAAATATTGAATTATCAGATTATCCAATTTTCACGTCTTCATTCACCTTCAAATCCTGCAAATAGATTTGAGCCGCGCTCTGTGAAAAGGGGGTTTGATGCATGTGCATAAAGTGTTGTCTTAAATTAGCCTGTCCAGGGATGACACTTTCTGCTTTTATGATATTTTTCGTCCTCATCCTCGTACACTTTTCATACTTGCCGGTAGTTGCAATAATTCAACTCTCAGCTTTATAACCCAATGGGTTGCTGAGAGTTGCAATTCGCATCTTCTTGCCCATGGGTGCAAACTTTAATCAACAATGCAAGGGTTAAGGAACACTGAAACTGCAAGAACTTATCAACGTTTACCTGTCTTAACCACAAACTCATGCAAATGGTACAATTAAAGCAAGAAATAATTGCTTTTTATTGACTTTGTTTATCTTTCGCACGATGTGTCCACCATCTTGGAAAAGGGAGAAAACTGACCCAATATCAGTTAGGTCGCACTACACCAATATTTTGCGCATTAGGTTATGTGATGTAGCCTAAGGCGATGACAATATAAAATATTCGTCACAAAATAAACTGTTTCAAATTTCAAAACATAAAAATGTCAACGAGAATAGTGTGTTGAAACATCGTCGTGTGTTTTAGGGTGCATGCACAGAATAACCTTCGTAGGTTGCCATTCAGGTAAATTTAACATGTTTATGAAGTTTATTCATTATTTTCCTCAATTTGTCTCGATCAATGTCTGTTTAGTGAAGCGCACAGGCTAATCAGGGATGACACTTTCCGCCATACTGGGACAACACTAAATGCACATGCATTAAACCCCTTTTTCACAGAGCGAGGCTCATATATAAGATTGATTGCAAACAGTAGTGGCCGTCATGAAAATAAGTTTTTAATAACACATGATTACAAATGATGGTATGATTCTCTTCAGGGCTGGATCCTACTCTGGGGATCCAAAGGAGAGGTCCAGTTTCCGCAAACGGTTGGCTCTGCTGGCAGAAACGGCACCGGGACTAATAGATGCCATTCATGAAAAAATAGGTATTTATTGTAATTTATTCAGCAGTCAACAGGATTGTTGTTTGACTCAGATATGGCACACTGACACTTTTCAATGGACACCATTCATACTTGCCGGCATTGGTTATCATGAAATGAAGTTGCGCATTTGCGATTTTGATCGTCCCGCATTGCAACATCAGAAATTACAAAAGTTTCAACTTAGAAATTCTTTAATAACATTAATATTATTGTTACCATTAAATCATTTGGCAAAAGTATACATGTCTGTTACTAGAAAATCAAATGTTTTATACTTGGTATGTTGGCCTTCTACTTAATCATATTAAATTTGAGGGGGTCAAATTATTTATTAAACTTTATATATTGCAAAAAAATATTTAAAAAACTAAATAAATTAGGCTCAAAGGTTTAATATCATTATATATGTTTTGTAACATTTTATTGTGGTTCTCTACAAAATTTGTTCAAATAATGCCCTTGTGGTCAAAACTGGCCACACCCAAGGGTCCAATTTGTTAATTGTTACAACATGCAACAAGTTACTACATTATGTAAAGTCAATAAATTCATTGTTGGAATTTTTTGTAAGTTGTTGTTCTTATTTGTAAATAATGTTTTTTCTTTAACCTTATTTTAAGTTATATAATGACAAGATCTAAATCTCTGGAGTTGATATTTGTATGTGCTAAGTCATTAAGTGCTCAAAGTATTTTGAATTGTAAATATATTTTGAAGAGTTTTAACTTTTGAATAGACATAATTCATGACCAATAAGTCATGATGATGAAGATTGAAATTAATTTATCAATGATATTCTAAAGCTTTTGTAAAGATTCGCACATTAAGACGTTCGCTTGCTTTTTTCCCTACCCTTTAGGCAACAACCCACATCCCCATAATCTGATAAGAAACTGTATCAGAAAGGTGTGAAGGGTTACCGCCTATTTTTGCTTTAGATCGGTCCCTCAGTCGACACTCGAGCACAGTCTCAGGGGAGTCATTCGAGTCACAAGTCGAGCATGAAGTGAAGTTTATCTCACCAGACAGTCGTCGTAGAGTGAAAAATGCAAGGTATGAATGCTCATGTCTACTAACCCTTTGAGCGCTGGAACCGGATTTTGAAGGCCTTTGCAAACAGTTTGGATCCAGATGAGACGCCACAGAACGTGGCGTCTCATCAGGATCCAAACTGTTTGCTATTCTGATAGTATTCTTTGAAAAAAATCAAAGAAAATGCTAATTTTAGAAATTCAGCAGACGACATTTTAGCAGACGACAAATTACCCAGCATGCAAAGGGCTAACAGCTGCAGTCCTTTTCACAGGAATTTGTTAAGGCACAGCAGCAAGGCAGCGCGGATGAAAGGTGGTGCCGTTTATTTATCTTTATTTTTCTTTCCTTTCTTTATTTAATAAACTCACATGAACTACAGAATTGTTCATGCAATTCTTTTATGTATGTATATATTATGGCTACACACATCTTAAAACGTGAACATTTGCATGGTTGTTGTTATTCCTCAATTCATCATGAAATTTGACTTCTTGTTTAGTTATTATATTGTGACACACAATGCACATCCATTGATGAAATGTTGTTTTTGCCTCATTTGTGCAATCCACATCGAAAGCTTTAAGGACCACCTTTGTACATGTAAGTCATGTGTTGTGCGTTGTACGTAACATTTCATTTATACATCTCATTGTAAACCACTTGGCAGATTTTATGATAACTTAACAGGAATTATGTTTTGATGACCCTCTTACGTTGTTAAAATCATTCTGGTCTGCAGCATAATTATGATGGTCACCAGAGAAAAAAAAACAACAAAAAAACAACTGATAATGCAAGGGTCAGGGGTTTAATATTTGGTGTGTACCATCATGAAGTGCTCCCCTAATAAGTCTGTTTAAATGATGCCCCTTGGGTCAAAACTGGTCACATGATTTAAATCAATTGATTTATATGGAGTGAGAGAGTAAAAAACTTCAAAAATCTTCTCCTCTGAAACCAAACGCCCTGATGTTTGTATTTTGCTTGTAACATCATTCATATGGTTATTATCTACAATGCTTGTTAAAATCATGCCCCTAGAATCAAAATTGGCCCACCCCGGGCTCAATATCTGCGCATAACAGTTAACTTCCAAAATGTCTGAGGTAAGGAACCTAGAGTCTTTGGGGCCTCTCATTGCACAGGCTGTTCATTGCATGCACAGGGGTAAACTAGAAACTGTTTGCTTCAGCCTTGTTTGAGGCACATGTATCTTACACCTCTGTTTGCATTTTCAGAGTTATAATTGTTACAAACAGCAGGGTTCCCATTGCTATCACTTCAACGATCCCGTCTTACAAAAAGACGAGTGCATTTACAACATTTGGCAGGTATTTTTGTTTGTTCTACCTTTTCATGTCTCTGTCCCTGGGGTGACAGGGTGACAGCTTATCTCAAACCTTTCACCAATCATGGACAAAATCCCCATTGCCACTAATGCTGTCTCCGTGAAAGTCATGAGACTGCACACAAAAAGCTATGAAAGTTGTACGAGTCCCACATTCAACTACTGGTGCGCTGGTCCGTGTGTCGTGGAACCTTCTTCATTACCTTCCAGCACTTTTAAACGATTTGTTTTTGAGTGGCAAGTAATAATAAACAGATCATGATACTTTTGTGGCCATAAATAATTAACAGATTACCAGACCTTGTGGCCAGCAATTATTAACAGACTACCAGACCTTGTGGACAGTAATTATCAACAGATTACCAGACCTAAGGAAAGAAATTATCAACAGATAACAAGACCTTGTGAAGAGTAATAATTAACAGACTACCAGACCTTGTGGACAGTAATTATTAACAGATTACCAGACCTTTTGGTCAGAAAGTATCAACAGATAACAAGACCTTGTGAAGAGTAATAATTAACAGATTACCAGACCTTGTGGCCAGCAATTATTAACAGACTATCAGACCTTGTGGACAGTAATTACTAACAGATTACCAGACCTTGTGGAAAGAAATTATTCCTATTCCATAAACTTCCATGCATGTGCTTGTATCCAGTCCTATTCCATGAACTGCCATGCATGTGCTTTGCATTCAGTCCTATTCCATGAACTGATGTGCATACATGCATGTGCTTGTATTCATTGAATTCCATGAACTGAAATGCATGTGCTTTGCATTCAGTCCTATTCCATGAACTGTCATGCATGTGCTTTGTATTCATTCAAATTCCATGAACTGCAATGCATGTGCTTGTATTCAGTCTAATTCTGTCCTATTCCTTTTCCATGAACTGTCATGCGTGTGCTTTGCATTCAGTCAAATTCCATGAACTGCAATGCATGGGCTTGAATTCAGTCTAATACGATGAACTGCAATGCATGTGCTTTACATTCAGTCCTATTCCATGAACTGCCATGAGTGTGCTTTGCATTCAGTCCTATTCTATGAACTGCAATGCATGTGCTTGTATTCAGTCTAATATCATGAACTGCAATGCATGTGCTTTGCATTCAGTCCTATTCAATGAACTGTCGTGCATGTGCTTGGCATTCAGTATAATGCCATGAAATGCCATAAGTTTGCTTTGGATTCAGTCCTATTTCATGAACTGTCGTGCATGTGCATAATGCCATGAAATGCCATAAGTTTGCTTTGGATTCAGTCCTATTCCATGAGCTGCCAAACTGCCATGCATGTGCTTTGTATGCAGTCCTATTCCACTATAACGCATGTGCATTTGCTCAGCTTATTATCCTGACGCTTTTTGAAAAGTGTGGGGATATTGTGGTCATCTCCGCCGTCTGTCCGTCTGTCCTTCCTGGCCACTATTTCCTCCTACACTATAAGCACTGGAACCTTGAAACTTACACACATGGTAGCTATGAGCATATGTGCTACCCTGCACAATTTGGAATTTTGATCTGACCCCTGGGTCAAAAGTAATGGGGGTTGGGGTGGGGCCGGGTCAGAGATTTTCACTCATTTTTTTTGGTTATTTTACATTAACTTCTTCATTTCAACACCGATTCACTTCAAATTGATACTGGACCTCTCTTATGACAATACGGTCAATCTCAACCATGCATGGCCCCATTCCCAACCCGCCCACATAGGCCACACCCACCCAAAATTGCCTTTTACTATAATTTCTTCATTTCTACACTGATTCACTTCAAATTGATACTGAACTTCTCTTATGACAATACGGTCAATCTCAACTATGCATGGCCTCATTACAAACCCTGGGGCGCCCTGCCAACATAATTATGTCACACCCACCCAAAATTTCCTTTTACTATAACTTCTTCATTTCTTCACCAATTCACTTCTAATTGATACTGAACTTCTCTTATGACAATACGGTCAATCTCAACTATGCATGGCCCCATTACCAACCCTGGGGCACACCTAGGTCAAACATTCGGCGTGGGGATATGCGTCGGCCTCTGCCGGCCATTTCTAGTTTAACTTAATTAAGTTGACACAAACCAACATTTGCATGGCATTTAACAAATATGCTGAAATAAAATAACCTTGGAAATTAATTTTCTGAACATATATAAAACTTCATTTGACCTCAGGATATTTCAAGCATAGTACCAGGTGAGTGACTTGAGCTGTGTATGTATCTGTTGTAGTCAGCTGGACGCGCTTGTGGAAGGGCCGGTGTTGATGGCCCTCCACCGCAGCCGCCACCCCTCTGGCACCCGGTCTGTCAGCTCCACCGAGGACATGTTCCTGCTGGGACAGAAGATTGTGCGGGGAGATGATGTCCCAGTGAGTGTCTTAATGCATCTGGGCCCGTATCCAGAAAGCTGTGAAGTCCTAAGGGAAATCTGTACTTTAGCTGTACTTACATTAAAACTTCAGATACAATTTCCTTCTTGAAAAAAAGTACATTTCTTGCTAAAAACAGATTTTTTTTGATTTTTTTTTTTCAACTAATGTATGTGACAAGTTTGCAATCTTGTTTAAAATTTGTTTGCACTTATATGAATTTAACTGACAAATTTCAGGGGAAAATAATGTCAGTCTGCGATAATTTGCAATTGTTTGAAACAGTGAATGTCAAGTTTTAATTCAATAATATTTCTCTATATTCCACACTTAAAGCCTATTATTATTCCCCCACAAACGAAGTTTAGGGGTTATATAGGAGTGAGCTTGTCTGTCGGTCGGTCCGTATTAAGTGTCCGCTCTCTAATTCAAGTAGTTTTCATCCGATCTTCACCAAATTTGGTCAGAAGTTGTATTTAGATGATGTCTAGGTCAAGTTCGAATATGGGTCATGGGGGGGTCAAAAACTAGGTCACGGGGTCACTTAGTGCGTTTTAAATTTTTGTGAAGACAACATGCAAAATATTCTGTGTCAATGCGGCATGTGAGTGTATTGGTCATGTGTGACAAAGCTCTAGTTTTGTAAGGGCTAAATTTGTGGACGAAATTCTGCTCTATTTCGAAGCTCAGAAGGTGTATATTTTTCACCATAATTAAAAAAATATATCTCAATTTTGGCTTTATTTGGGAAAAAAAAGGTTTTAATTTGGACAAATATTTATAAAGTTCGAGTCATTTTTGTAAAAAAAATCCCAGCAATTTTTTATCAAACCCATTTTGAGCTCAGTCGAATTTAGCATTTATACATGTAGCAAAGTATTTTGATAATGTTTTATTTATGCTTTGTGACTTAAAAGAATATAAATATGTAGTCATGCTAAAAGAAACATTCATTCTCCTTCTGTTATAAACGTCCAAATCTGAACGGCCCTTAAACCTTACCTTCAAAGGTGACAAGAAAAAACTGGAAGCATAATATGGCCTAACCGCCTCTCAACCTTTCCCACAAAGGTGA
The DNA here is from genome assembly GCA_007657795.1 of Dreissena rostriformis. Classification (NCBI taxonomy): domain Eukaryota; kingdom Metazoa; phylum Mollusca; class Bivalvia; order Myida; family Dreissenidae; genus Dreissena; species Dreissena rostriformis. The sequence goes on along the minus strand of VMBQ01006095.1, from coordinate 30,927 downwards.
AAAGAAAAACATGGAAAGCATGAAATATTTCCTCAGTGTCCATTCTAGGATAAAAAAAAACAATGTGGGAATTTTACTGATAAATCTAATATTACCAAAATGTAGTTCCTTCTTTGTCTATGTAAAATATTCCCCCCTCCCATGAAGAATATGGGGGGATCTTCAATAAAAGGGGGTGAATCCCCCCATCCCTCGTCCTAGAATAGACACTGTAAGTTCCTAAAATTGCATGTTTGCAGGACGTATCCTACAGTGAGCTTTTGGAGCCCTCCAAGGCCACCCTGCTGCGTCGAGTGTCCTCAGAGTCCAAACTGAGTCCAGACACTACTTCAGGTACTTCCTATAGCTTTTTGTGTGATGTTTCATGAACATTAAGTATGTTTTATGTGTCATTCAGAAATATTTAATGTTGATTTTTTTTTATGAGATTATATGATGTTTGTCATGGTTTTTACCACTTGTAGTTGCATAATTTCTCTTGGTTAATCTGATATCATGCTAGTTGAAGAAATGTATTTTGAGTTGTTGAAGTTGCTTCGTAGTTTGTAGTTGGATGAAACTACTGCTTTTTGGAGAAAATATTTGCAACTTTGGTTATCTCATGGATTGTGAACAATTACTTTTATATTTACGATAAATGCTTTATTTTATTGAGCTTTTCTTTGAAAATTCTGCAGTTCTTTTACCAAACGTTGTGCATCAGTTTGGTTTATTATGCCCCCGGAAGGGTGGCATATAGCAGTTAAACTGTCAGTTTGTCTGTCTGTCCGTCTGTCTGTGTGTCCGTCCGAAAACTTTGAAAATTTTAACATTGGCCATAACTTTTGCAATATAGAAGATAGCAACTTGATGTTTGGCATTCATGTGTATCTCTTGGAGCTGCACATTTTGAGTGCTGAAAGGTCAAGGTCATCCTTCAAGGTCAAAGGTCAAAAAACAAAATCCAAGGGAAGTAATAAGCTTTAAAGGGAGATGATTTCTATACCTGCCAAATGATATTAAGAAATTGTATTTCAAAGCGGCGCATTGTGTTTCTGACGAACACATCTCTTGTTTAGGTTTAAGTTAAAAACTATGCTTCCATTGTTTAAGTTTTTGCTTGACTGTTCACCAGATAGTCTGAGCTATGATGCTTCTTACCCTTATGTCTGGGTCTGCTTAATGCTCTGGTTCAACATCTGAATGTCACTCTTTCTACTACAGGTATTCAACTCAAATTTCACATGTGTGTTTGGGGTCATTGTGTGAGGTCATTGACCAAGCCTTCACGAAAAAGTGTATTAATGCGCATTTAAAACAGCAGTATTTAGCACCGTATTTGTTTTGTGTTATTGCACATTAAATGTGCATTTAATAAAATTGAAATGCAGAATAAAATCACTTCTGACAGAAAATGGTGTATTTTTCTGCATTTTTCCTGTATAGATAGTTTTCGGAGATATTTAGTTATTTACATATACTAAAACCTTGATTCAGTTGCAGTTTAATTTTATTAAAACTTTGTTCTAACAATATCAGATAGATTTATGTTGTAATTGAATTTGGCTGTTGGTCAACAACAAGTAGCAGTAATAATCCACAGAATGCATGATAAGAAATCATTTGAATGCTAAGCAATTAAGAAAACATGACATCCATGTTTGAAGCATGTAATTCTTACCCATTTCAGACAAGGTGAATTTAAAATTCACAATTACGTGACAAGAGCTAACATTAAGTTGTTTTGTCAAATTGCAGGCTACAAGACAAAATGGTGTTCACTTGTTATAACAAATTTATAACCACTGAAATCACTGAATTCGTGTCTGTCATACAGCAGTAGTAGATGAACAGTTAAGTTGAACAGTCAAGTAAAAGTCGTGAAAATATGTGACAATATCAAAATAACACTTTACTTGCATAAAGGTTGTTTCTCAAATGTGTCGCGTTCTGAGAAAACTGGGCATAATGCTTGTGCCTGAAGTGTCGTCCCAGATTAGCCTGTGCAGTCCGCACAGGCTAATCAGGGACGACACTTTCCGCTTTTATGACATTTTTTGTTTAAATGAAGTCTCTTCTTAGCAAAAATCTGTTTAAGGCGGAAAGTGTCGTCCCTGATTAGCCTGTGCAGACTGCACAGGCTATTCTGGGACGACACTTTACGCACATGAATTATGCCCAGTTTTCTCAGAACACAACACATTTAACAAATGGCTGTCCATAATTCTTGTTTGTATTCATTATTACTTTGGAGAAACAGTTCTGTTTACAAAAAATCCACTTGTTTGCCTTTTTTTGGAATAAAATAATGCATTAATTTTGTAATTACCGGCTGCCTTTGCATATAGATCATTCACTAAAAAAATGTTATTCTAAGTCAGGAACCGTGATAGAACTCATTCAATGATGCGTTACTCATTTTCTCGCCCTGTCGTTGTCCTTGTTGATATATATATATATATAATAATACATGAAGTATAATCTTAAAAATCAGATACGTTGCCAGTTGTTGATATAAAGTGAAATGACTCAGCTCTTTTACGTATGAACTTTTTAGCGTTTTAGTGCCCTTAAAAAACTGGTGTACCACCGGTCCTGATAACTTGCAAGTTTTTGTTGACAGACAGAAAATTTGGTTTACCATGTCTGAGTTTTCATTTAAAATAGCTTGTTAAAAAAGAACATTACTTTTTTTACAAGTCGGACTAGATTTTTTATCATTTGTAAATGTTATATTTAGAATGTCGTGAGAAAGGCATTTTTAAAATTTTGGTTGAAATTAGTTTATGAAATTGTTGTTGGCATTATAAATATCTTCCAAACGAATGATGATAAGCTATTATCTAATTAGCATTTATAGAGACCTGGATGTCCTCATGCTTTGTAGACTGGTTTATAAGATCATTCGATAAAAGATGTGAATTGTACCAAACAACGAGTAACCATTTTAACCAGTATAAACATATAATTCTCAACAACACTTTATACTAAGTTATGAAAATTTAGTGTGTTTTTTTCTCAATTGTGTATTAATGTTTAAAAATTGTGAAAAAAGTAAACTTTTTTGCTATGTGAATGGTATCAAAAATCTTTAACAAAATTAGGCAAAACTTTACTATTTGATTGGACTGTATAATTGCCTCTATTCATCTGAACGTCTTTAAGAATTTTTGCCTAAACAACATATATTTTTTAATAATGTTTAATTTATTGTGCAAATTATCTTTGGTATGATACTTTTCCATCTTTAATAACAATTGAATATTTGTGGTACTGTCTCTGTACGAATTTGGTGCCTGTATGGAAATATTGAGCATGTTCCATGCTTAACCCTCTATAAAATTATACTTTAATGTTTTCCATGAGAATATGCTGATTTGGAGACAGTTATGTCCCAGGTTCACATTTTTTCCTGAGATAATGGTGATTTGGGGACAGTAATGTCCCCTGTTCACATTTGTTCCTGAGATTATGCTGATTTGGGGCCAGTTATATCCCCTGTTCCACTGTGGTGGCTGTAGTCTGTACATTCGCAGGGCGGGTGTTCAATCGCAGTCTCTCAGAGGACCCGTACATGCACTCAGCCCGGGGGTCCCTTGCGTCCTCCGCCCTTAACAGAGGTATCACACACCCTATGTAACCGGACTATGTGGGCCCGGCTCTGTGAAAAGGGGTTTAATGCATGTGAGTAAAGTGTCGTCCCAATCAAGGACAACACTTTCCGTCTTAACTGGATTTTTGCTAAGAAGAGACTTTCTTTAAAGAAAAAATATCATAAAAGCAGAAAGTGTCATCCCTGATAAGCCTGTGCGGGCTAATCTGGGGCGGCACTTAACACACATGCATTAAACCCCCTTTTAACAGAGTAGGGCCCATGTGTTGCCAGTTGTGTAAGCTTTCAAGTGGATTGAGATGGGGCATTATTGTGAGCCGTGAAAGAATTTTGATGTGTTGCTATGGCAATTATTGGGGATAGTTACAAAGTGTGTCACACAAAAAAATCTGATTTTTTTATCTTCATTTGAGTTTTTATTATGCCCCCCTTCGAAGAAGAGGGGGTATATTGTTTTGCTGGATGAAGGTCTATCAGTCGGTCTGTGTGTCTGTCAGTATACCAGTTCATTTCCGATCAATAACTTGTGAACGGATTGACCGATTGGCCTGATACTTCACATGTGCATTTGCCTTGGCCATTAGATGACCCCTATTGCAAGGGGGGGTCACTAGGTCAAGGTCACTGTCACAATAAGTGTGAAATTAAAAATCGTTTCCAATTAATAACTCGTCGACGGATTGGCTTGATACTTTTCATGTGCATTGGCCTTGGACAGTAGATGACCCCTTTTGAAATTGGGGTCACTAGGTCAAAGGTCAAGGTCAATGTAACAATAAGTGTGAAAATCGTTTCCAATCAATTACTCTTCAACTAATTGATCGATTGACTTGATACTTCACATGTGCATTGGCCTTGGACAGTAGATGACCCCTATTGAAATTGGGGTCACTACTCTAGGTCAAAGGTCAAGGTCAGTAGTCACAATAAGTGTCAAAATCGTTTCCGATCAATAACTCGTCAACCAATTGACCTATTGCCTTGATTCTTCACATGTGCATTGGCCTTGGAAAGTAGATGACTCCTATTGAAATTGGGGTCACTAGGTCAAAGGTCAAGGACACTGTCAAAATAAGCTTAAAAATCAAGGCCCTGTTTTGGGGGCATATGTCTCCGACGGTGGAACTCTTGTTGGAATTTAAAATGATTAAATGTTAATAAAAATGTTAAGATTTATTATCATAAAAATGGAATCAAATGGCAAAGACGAGAATAGGCATAATTATTTGAAGGTATTGATCAATACTAAATACAGAATTTGTTGTGTTATTTTATTTTATTTATTACAACAAAAAATATTCCAAATCATATGGCATTACTTATATTATCCAAATTAATGTATAAAAATGATGGAAGAAGCCATTTGAATTTATTTGTAGCATTAACCAACCCTCAATTGCTTCATTTTACACAACCCTGCAATTAAAGCATTCAAGTAAATCTAGTTGTCTAGGTTAGTTATAAAACTTTCATGAATGCTATTAAGTTAGATAGGGATTGTAACCAGGGTTTCAGCAAAGTTTATAGGTTATTAGATTGGGGTATTGCAGTCGGTAGAAAGGGCGGGCATATAAGCGACGTAAAAAAAATAGATGGTCAATAACTTAAGTTTGCATATACCAATCTTTATGAAACTTTACATATAGAAAACTTGAATGCAGACATAGCCTGCAATTATATTTTTGTCCAGTCAGGTCAAAGTCAATGTCACTCTTATTTTTTTTTAATGGTTTATACTCAATAACTTGAGTTTGGATGGAGGTATTGCACTAAAATTGTGTATGTAGCTAGTTTACATGCAGACCTAGCTTAGGACTACATTTGGTGTCAGTTGGGTAAAGGTTAAGGTCACTGTAACTTAACATATAAAAACCGAAAACTGGTTGTTTCCAGTCAATATCTGTAGTTTGCAATGACAAAACTATTAATATTGCAAGCTTGCATGGAGAACTGGCTTGGGATTGTTTGAAGAGCATGTCAGGTCAAAAAGGCCAAGGTCACTGTATCAAAAACTTGAGCTGGATGGAAGTATTGTGCACTGAAACTTTGTGTGTAGTTTGCTTAGATGCAGACTGGGATTGAATTGCCAGTCAGGTCAAGGTCACTGTTACTACAAATAGAAAAACAGTTTACACTCAATAATTTCGTTTTGATGGGGGACATTGTTCTGAAATTTTGTGTTGGAAGTTGATATGCAGGTCTAGCTTGAGATTCCATTTGCCGCCAGTTGAATCAAGGTCAAGTTCATTGTAACTAAAAATAGAAAAACTGTTTCTGCACAATAACTTTAGTTTAGATGGAGGAATTATAATACTTAAATGCAGACCTATCATGGGATTGCACATTTATTTAAATGTAAGTAAATTAATAAGTTAAGTGCTGAAACCTGGTTTCCATGTTTCTTGTATAAATTGTGCAGGAATTGCAAGCTCTATTAAATTGAGCAAGATACTAGTTATCGAACATTTATAAGAAGGTTAAAATGCAAGTTAGTTATTTTAACTGTAATTTTCTAATTGTAAATGCCACCAGGGATGTGGATTTTGTTTTCATTGAAAGTAAAAATCCCAAATATATTTTGAAATTCAACAGTATAAATGTGATACATGTAATCAACTCCCTATTTAAAATCCTTCACTTATCTATGTACAACATTCAAACTCGCATGCATTGATATGCTGTTATGCTTGTGCAATTGCTATTATCGTATCCTTGAATTGCAAGTTATGCCTTTAAAAAAAAAGCTGTTTAAAACTTTTTTTACAACATGATTATTACAATTTGCTTCTTATTNTTTTTTGTTTTTTTTTTTTTTTTTTTTTTTTTTTTTTTTGTTTTTGTTTTTAGAAAAAAGTGTCCAATGCTTAGTTTATCTCAATTTTAATTCAATTACATTTAACAAAGTGTATAATAATAATTTATATTATTTTGTACCTTTAATTTGAATTTTTATAAAGATTATATCAAAATTAGTATTTCTCTAATCAGTGGACTTTTCGCTTGAAAAAAAAAGGCTACGGAATTTATTTTCCCAATTTCTTGAGAATGCAGCTAAAATTCCAAATTTCAAAGCCATGGGCTATCTTTCCAAAAAGTGGAGAAAAAAAACCTGTCTTGCGAATGATGCAAAGTTTACACGATTGGCAGTATGCATTATGGGTTGGTGTGCTTGCTGTTTATGTTGGAAGGGGCTTTGGATGATGTCAGATTGGAACTAATCATTTGTGTCGTGTACTGAGGAAACTGGGCATGAGGCTTGTGCGTAAATAGTCATCCCAGATTTGCCTGTGCAGTCCGCACAGGCTAATCCGGGACGACACTTTCCGCTTAAACTGGATTTTCGCTTAAAAGAGACATCATTTAAACTTTTAAAATTCAATAAAGGCGGAAATTGTCGTCCCTGATTGGCCTGTGCGGACTGCACAGGCTAATCTGGGATGACAAATTTACGCACAAGCATTATGCCCAGTTTTCTCAGAATACGACACATTTAACATGACTGTCTGGTCAGTTTGGTTTAATTTGGCTGGCATGGCATTGATATGTTTTATTTGTGTGTTCTTTATTATTTATTTTTTTAGGATTTGGATGAATATATACAAGTATATGTATGTTATTAGAGCATGCAAGCTCGTTTGTTATTTATTTATATGTTTTAGAAATAATTCTTGATTTTATTTTTGTTTATTGGTCAGTAAACGATGACTTGGCTTTCTGACGAGAAGGAGTGTAACAAAAGAGGCTGTTAGTTTGGGGGTGTGACAAAAATAATTTCTTAACACTTTGTCTGGAGCATAACTTTGTCCAGCATGGAAGGATTTTCAAATAACATGCCTAAAGTTAACTGCATGAGTGTTGAGTCATAAATAAGATACATAGGTCCAAGCTCAAGGTCACACTTTTTAGATTAAAGTTCTAATTTATTTTATCAGCACTTTACACTGTCCTGTGCATAAATGTGGCCAGCATGGATTGATTTTCAAATAACCTGGCAAAAGTGATCAATATGATGATGAGACAGAGCGTCACGTTTAAGATTAAGGTCAAAGGTTAAGGTCACAAATCAAGGTCAAAGCTAATATTTAGGTAACAATGTAGATGCGTGCAAGTCCCAAGTCTCTAGGTCCGCAATCAAGGTCACAATTTAAGGTCAAAGGTAAAATAAAGGTATTTTCATATACCTTAACAAAGCGATGTGCATGACATACTACATACTATGTTGCACAAAAAAAGCAGGTCAAAGGTCAAGGACATTATTCAAGTTTAAGGTAAAATAAGTCAAATCAATTCAGACTTTGTCCATACTTTACATAAAAAACTATTTGCAGGCATATCCCCGTGAAAATTTCATATTTGTTCCTGTCATAAGTTGAAGTCTTCTGTGGTTGGGGTTATAATTATGTTAATGAAAAAAAGGCCTGTTTTCTGACATTCATGATATTAGTTTTTAGCCATTGTAGCCATCTTTTTTAGCTCACCTGAGCTTACCATGTTCATGGTGTGCTTTTGTGATTCTCTTTTGTTAGTCAGTGTGTGGTGTGATGTGTCATCATTTTACCTGGTTAACACTTTAGAGATAACATTTCTTGCCCAATCTTCATGAAAATTGGTCAGATCATTTTTCCAAATGATATTTTTGCCAAGTTTGAAAATCAAAAACTATGTCACGAGGTCAAATTTAAGAAAAAGGTTTGTAACACTCAAGATGTCAAGATGTCATTTTTATTGACCAAAACTTGGCCAGGATATTTTTCACTTGTTAACTACTACATGTTTGTCAATATTTGATTATTTGAATTATCATCGACTAAGGTGAGCCGCCTTGGGCCCTCTGGGGCTTCTTGTTTAGAGAACCTTGAGCATGCATGGTGTTCATAGATTGCAGTTAGTTTTTGATGGCTTCACTTTTATTGAGTTGCATTTTAACAATATTCCTTCATATTTGTATCAATTATGTACTATTTATATGTTTTTCATCACCATATCAATGTTTGTACATGTTTGGGTTACTGGTATAATTGAATACCAGAATACTGTATAACTATGTAATGGCATGTTATATTATGTACATTTCACATAGCCAAGAGAAGCTGCACAGTTCACTTACTGTGAAAGAATCAATGGTTTTAAAGTACTAGTGGAATGGTTTATAACACTGAATTATGTGAATTTGGAATATGACATCAAACATATAAAATGACATCATTTTGTTCATTTTCTCACACAAAACTGTGCAATAAATGTTCTGTATGTACCATATATTCTGTAATAAATGCCCCCGCCCTTATAGACGCCCCTTCCCCCTGTTTATGCCCCCGAAGGTGGGCATATAGTGATCGCACTGTCCGTCTGTCGAACTTTGCGTTTAGGTTTCGAAAAATGGTCATAACTTTTGCAATATTGATCATAACAACTTGATATTTGGCATGCATGTGTATCTCATGGAGCTGCACATTTTGAGTGGTGAAAGGTCAAGGTCATCCTTCAACGTCAAAGGTAAAAAAATAAAAATAAAAAAAAATAAAAGCGGCGCAGTAGGGGCATTGTGTTTCTGACAAACACATCATTCACTTGTTTAATACTTAAAAATTAAATGTAAAATATATGCTTTCATTTGCTCTTACAGTCAATTCAAAAACATGTGTAAGGTAAATCTTTGAAATGTTTGAATAATGAGCTACACAGTCAAATTATAAAATATTTCTTGTAGAGGTTTATATAAAATTATTTAAATACCATTATTTTAAACTTGAATAAACAACCCCCCTCCTTAGGAAAATGTAAGAGAAAATACTGAATGTTTGTAATATTCTGTCTATACTTTTATTACAATAAGAGTTTTTCATTAAAAGGATTTTGTTTTTGATGATTTTAAATGTATTTTCGTATTTCAGTGATTTAAAAAATCCATTAAAAGTTTAGTTTTGTTTTAAAATTAAGTTTAATGATTTAATATTACTGATAATTTGTCAAACTTATACATAAAACAGTTAAAAGTGTGTATATTTAAAGCATTGTTGAAATAACACATGTTTTTCCAAGGTTGATATCTTATTCCAACTTCACTTAATAGAGATTTTTATTTATTATAAATGTTATTATAAATGTTTTATGTTCTGTTGTCTATATTTACTTTATATTCAATTTGATGTACTTTTTTGAAAAATACATGGTTGAATTAGTAAAAATAACTATCTGGTCACTATATCTGAATAATATTTTTAACTTAATGTAATAAAAATATTTTGAACATGGATTTAGGCAATTAAATGTACTTTCCTTATTTAGTTTTTGATTGCTAAAAATGAGCCTCTTGTTCAATTTTTTGTTACTGCTTTTTTGAAGATCATGTAAGTTAAATTACTTTNTTGTTTCCTGTTTGGTTCTGAATGCTTTGCCTAAAACTGATCAAAGCTTGCGTTTTTTTTTGGCCGATTTTAAGAGCCGAAACACGGCTATATATATAATTATTCCCAATCCCAAAATAAATACTTTTTTCCCAATTTTGTTTTTTGTTTTTTTGTTTGTTTTTAGAAAGAAGTGTCCAATGCTTAGTTTATCTCAATTTTAATTCAATTACATTTAACAAGGTATATAATAATAATTTATATTATTTTGTTCCTTTAATTTGAATTTTTATAAAGATTATATCAAAATTAGTATTTCCCAAATCAGTGGACTTTTCGCTTGAAAAAAAAGGCTACTGAATTTATTTTCCCAATTTCTTGAGAATGCAGCTAAAATTCCCAATTCCAAAGCCATGGGCTATCTTCCCAAAAAGTGGAGAAAAACACCCTGTCTTGCGAATGATGCAAAGTTTACATGATTGGCAGTATGCATTATGGGTTGGTGTGCTTGCTGTTTATATTGGAAAGGGCTTTGGATGATGTCAGATTGGAACTAATCATTTGTGTTGTGTACTAAGAAAACTGGGCATGAGGCTTGTGCGTAAATAGTCGTCCCAGATTAGCCTGTGCAGTCCGCACAGGCTAATCCGGGACGACACTTTCCGCTTAAACTGGATTTTCGCTTAAAAGAGACATCATTTAAACTTTTAAAATTCAATCAAAGCGGAAATTGTCATCCCTGATTTGCCTGTGCGGACTGCACAGGCTAATCCGGGATGACAATTTACGCCAAGCATTATGCCCAGTTTTCTCAGAATATGATACATTTAACATGACTGTCTGGTCAGTTTGGTTTAATTTGGCTGGCATGGCATTGATATGTGTTATTTGTGTGTTCTTTATTATTATTATTTTTTTAAGATTTGGATGAATATATACAAGTATATGTATGTTATTAGAGCATGCAAGCTCGTTTGTTATTAATTTATATGTTTTAGAAATAATTCTTGATTTTATTTTTGTTTATTGGTCAGTAAACGATGACTTGGCTTTCTGATGAGAAGGAGTGTAACAAAGAGGCTGTTAGTTTGGGGGTGTGACAAAAATAATTTCTTAACACTTTGTCTGGAGCATAACTTTGTCTAGCATGGAAGGATTTTCAAATAACATGCCTAAAGTTAACTGCATGAGTGTTGAGTCATAAATAATATACATAGGTCCAAGCTCAAGGTCACACTTTTTAGATTAAAGTTCTAATTTATTTAATAAGCACTTTACACTGTCCTGAGCATAAATGTGGCCAGCATGGATTGATTTTCAAATAGCCTGGCAAAAGTCATCAATATGATGATGAGACAGAGCGTCACGTTTGAGATTAAGGTCAAAGGTTAAGGTCACAAATCAAGGTCAAAGCTTATATTTAGGTAACAATGTAGATGCGTGCAAGTCCCAAGTCCAAATGATATTTTTGCCAAGTTTGAAAATCAAAAACTAGGTCACGAGGTCAAATTTAAGAAAAAGGTTCTTAACACTCAAGATGTCAAGATGTCATTTTTATTGACCAAAACTTGGTCAGGATATTTTTCACTTGTTAACTACTACATATTTGTCAATATTTTATTATTTGAATTATCATCAACTCAGGTGAGCCGCCTTGGGCCCACTGGGGCTTCTTGTTTAGAGAACCTTGAACATGCATGGTATTCATAGATTGCAGTTAGTTTTTGATGGCTTCACTTTTATTGAGTTGCATTTTAACAATATTCCTTCATATTTGTATCAATTATGTACTATTTATATGTTTTTCATCACCATATCAATGTTTGTACATGTTTGGGTTACTGGTATAATTGAATACCAGAATACTGTATAACTATGTAATGGCATGTTATATTATGTACATTTCACATAGCCAAGAGAAGCTGCACAGTTCACTTACTGTGAAAGAATCAATGGTTTTAAAGTACTAGTGGAATGGTTTATAACACTGAATTATGTGAATTTGGAATATGACATCAAACATATAAAATGACATCATTTTGTTCATTTTCTCACACAAAACTGTGCAATTAATGTTCTGTATGTACCATATATTCTGTAATAAATGCCCCCGCCCTTATAGACGCCCCTTCCCCCTGTTTATACCCCCCAAGGTGGGCATATAGTGATCGCACTGTCCGTCTGTCCTGAAATTCTGTCACACTTTGCGTTTAGGTTTCGAAAAATGGTCATAACTTTTGCAATATTGATCATAACAACTTTATATTTGGCATGCATGTGTATCTCATTGAGCTGCACATTTTGAGTGGTGAAAGGTCAAGGTCATCCTTCAAGGTCAAAGGTCAAAAAAATAATAAATAAATTCAAAGCGGCGCAGTAGGGGCATTGTGTTTCTGACAAACACACCATTCACTTGTTTAATACTTAAAAATTTAAAGTAAAATATATGCTTTCATTTCCTCTTACAGTCAATTCAAAAACATGTGTTAGGTAAATCTTTGAAATGTTTGAATAGACGCTACACAGTCAAATTATAAAATATTTCTTGTAGAGGTTTATAGAAAATTATTAAAATACCATTATTTTAAACTTGAATAAACAACCCCCTCCTTAGGAAAATGTAAGAGAAAATACTGAATGTTTGTAATATTCTGTCTATACTTTTATTACAATAAGAGTTTTTCATTAAAAGGTTTTTGTTTTTGATGATTTTAAATGTATTTTCGTATTTCAGTGATTTAAAAAATCCATTAAAAGTTTAGTTTTGTTATAAAATAAAGTTTAATGATTTAATATTACTGATAGTTTGTCAAACTTATACATAAAACAGTTAAAAGTGTGTATATTTAAAGCATTGTTGAAATAACACATGTTTTTCCAAGGTTGATATCTTATTCCAACTTCACTTAATAGTGATTTTTATTTATTATAAATGTTATTATAAATGTTTTATGTTCTGTTGTCTATATTTACTTTATATTCAATTTGATGTACTTTTTTGAAAAATACATGGTTGAATTAGTAAAAATAACTATCTGGTCACTATATCTGAATAATATTTTTAACTTAATGTAATAAAAATATTTTGAACATGGATTTAGGCAATTAAATGTACTTTCCTTATTTAGTTTTTGATTGCTAAAAATGAGCCTCTTGTTCAATTTTTTGTTACTGCTTTTTTGAAGATCATGTAAGTTAAATTACTTTTATTATCAGTGCTGTTTATAGTCATATTGATGCAAGCTATTACTTTTTCATGTTTAAGAATGTCCAGAACTTTGTGTGTAAAGCTATGGTACTGTATCTGCCATCATGATATTCAAGACCTGCCACAAGATGTCATTATAAAAAGACCATTAAAATTCTAGTTGAAAAATAAATTAATGTAAGTTCACAATTCATTCGGAAATAGTGAATAGAAATGCTCAATAGGTTATGTTACTCATGTGTAAGTGTTAACCCTTTGAGCGCTGGAACCGGATTTTGAAGGCCTTTGCAAACAGTTTGGATCCAGATGAGACGCCACAGAACGTGGCGTCTCATCAGGATCCAAACTGTTTGCTATTCTGATAGTATTTTGTTTAAAAAATCGAAGAAAATGCTAATTTTAGAAATTTAGCAGACAACATTTTAGCAGACAACAAATTTCCCAGCATGCAAAGGGTTAAGTAACATATTTGTTATAAGTTGTATTGAATTACATGGAAAACAAGCAATAGAATCTTATAAATAGGAATGATAATCTGATACAACCCTACCCTGGATTGATACTATCTTCTCTTCTGTTCTTTTATATTGGAGCCTTGCGCTGGGAAAATGTTTTTAATTCATGTGCTTAGAGTTTCTTGCCAGATTAGCCTGCACAGTCCACACAGGCTTAACAGGGACAACACTTTCTGCTTTGATGGTATTTTTTGTTTAAAGGAATGCTCTTCCTTAAAAAAAAATCAATTTAGGCGGAAAGTGTTGTCCCTGAATTAGCCTGTGCGAACTGCACAGGCTAATCTGGGACAACACTTTACACACTTGCATAAAATCCTTCTTTCTGACAACAAGGCTCAGTCTGAAACTGAGATGTTCTGTTTGTGTTGCAGTCATTGAGGAGGAGGAGGTATCCTATGACCCCAATCTCCTTGACGACCCAGAACTGCAGTCGGGCGGTTACAGAACTGTCCTCAACTTTTCCTCATATATGGTACACTCCTCCAGATGTTAAATTTCTGATAGATAGAGTTTTTGTTTTTTATGCCCCCCTTTGAAGAAGAGGGGGTATATTGTTTTGCACATGTCGGTCTGTCAGTAGGTCCATCCGTCCACTAGATGGTGTCCGGATGATAACTCAAGAACACTTAGGCCAAGGATCATGAAACTTCATAGGTACATTGATCATGACTGGCAGATGACCCCTATTGATTTTGAGGTCACTAGGTCAAAGGTCAAGGTCACAGTGACAAGAAATAGTAAAATGGTTTCTGGATGATAACTCAAGAACGCTTATGCCTAGGATCATGAAACTTCATAGGTACATTGATAATGACTGGCAGATGACCCCTATTGATTTTCAGGTCACTAGGTCAAAGGTCAAGGTCACAGTGACTCAAAACAGTAAAATGGTTTCGGATGATAACTCAAGAGCGCTTACGCCTAGGATCATGAAACTTCATAGGTACATTGATCATGACTGGCAGATGACCCCTATTGATTTTCAAGTCACTAGGTCAAAGGTCAAGTTCACAGTGACAAAAAACGTATTCACACAATGGCTGCTACTACAACTGACAGCCCATATGGGGGGCATGCATGTTTTACAAACAGCCCTTGTTTTTGGTTTATGTTTTAAGCTAACTATTTACAGAATAGGCCAAGCTATAGTACTCACACAAATGTCGGCAGCAGTGTCCCTGTAAGGAATAAGGTCAACGTGCAACTTATCCATATCCCTGCTTCTACTACAGGTGTTAAATTGAAACTTCACATGTGTAAGGGGTTAATTTGTGAGGTCACCGATTAAGTTCCAATATTCTGACCAAACAATACCAAAATATAGGCACTTTAAAAAAACAACACAGATATGTTATGTTTATTACAGGCATAAAGCTATATCTTCAATATTGAATATATTTTTTCATGGAAGTTGTTATTATACAGGATTATCCTTTAGTGGAAAGTCAGGAAAAATCGTAGTGTCCAGTGATTGATATGGTTGGGTTCATACGTGTGTATTGGCAAATAACCCTATGCATGCTGGGAAATTTGTCGTCTGATAAAATGTTGTCTGCTAAATTTCTTAAATTAGCATTTTCTTTGATTTTTTTTCAAAGAATACTATCAGAAAAGCAAACAGTTTGGATCCTGATGAGACGCCACATTCTGTGGCGTCTCATCTGGATCCAAGCTGTTTGCAAAGGCCTTCAAAATCCGGTTCCAGCACTCAAAGGGATAATATGATAACACATCTGTATTCATGAACACAATATGGCATTTGTATGTGCGGCAAACTTATAATTCGATCCATTTAATATTATATGGTTTCTTGGCTTGAAACCAATCATCTGTGTAATATTCAAGGTCAATTGAATTATAATTTGGTAGCTTACAGTCAGTCATTTTGCTTTTTTTTTTTAAACAAAACTTCATTTGTGAAACTAAAGTATTCTCTTTTGACATTTTGTATTAATGACTGAGCTCACCAACACAAATTTTTTTCAGGCTTATAATATTGGTGTTACTGTGTTATACACTGCTGTCATAACTGTAATAGTAAATGCTTTTTGTGTAAATGGAGAATGCCATTCTAACTATTTGGATGTTAATTTGTTATGGTCATTTGAATATTTATATGTTACCTGGTAAATTTCTATGTACAGCAGTAAATGTGTAAGTTCGATATGAATGAAATATCATGGCATATTTGTTGCTTAATCCGTTATCAGATATTTATAAAGAAGTATTTATTGTACCTTGCAAACAAAGTTCGGGGGTATACTGAAATCGCGGTGTTGGTCGGTATGTCGCATGGCCTTTCTTAATGCACATTTGGTCTTTGTGTCACAAACCAGTCTCTAAGTTTTCAACCTATAAATATGAAACTTAATTGATATGTTGTTTACACTATTTAGAAGTGCAAGACAAAGTTTTCTTGTATGTCATGATATTCTTTGCACAGTTATGTACCCTTGAATTTAATCAATTTTTGGATACGTACACTTTGTGTCTTGAACTAGCCTCTCAGTTTTCTGCTTATCAACATGAAACTTTAAGATATTTTGTCTAACTATGTTGAAGTGCAAGACATTATTTTCATGTATGTTGCACTATTCTTTGAAGAGTTATGTGCCCTTGAACTAAAAGGAAATATTTATACTTACATGTAACATCATTGAACATGTGTACTTTTTGTCGCAAACACTTTTCTGTGTAGCAAAACATAACTTTTTAAGATAGTTGTTTATCATATATAGAAGTGCATGGCATTATTTTTGTGCACATCTCACTTTTGTTGCAGAGTTATGTGCCCTTGAACATAGACAATTGATGCAATCAATGTGAAGCGTTTGGTTTTTGTGGTTTTTGTGTGTGATCAATGTGAAGCAGCGAACCACACAATTTTGAAACTAATTTTACTTATGCTCATGTTTTGCACCTGCTTCTAAATGAGCCTTTGCAGTGGTATTTCTCATCTTCACAGGCTGGTAAAAATAGTAATGAGTCTTGTTCTGAGAAAACTGGGCATAATGTATGTGCGTAAAGTTTCGTCCCAGATTAGCGTGTGCAGTCCACAAAGGCTAATCAGGGACGACACTTTCTGCCTTCATTGGATTTTTGCTTAGAAGAGACTTCATTTAAACGAAAAATGTCATAAAAGTGGAAAGTGTCGTCCCTGTTTAGCCAGTGCGGACTGCACAGGCTAATCTGGGACGACACTTTACGCACATGCATTATGCCCAGTTTTCGTAGAATGCGACATATTTATTTTAATTATGTTCTGATGTTCATCCATTTCAGACTTCTGTGATAGACTATGTGAAGCCTTCAACATTGAAGAAAGAGCTGAATGAAAAATTTAAAGATAAATTCCCGAATATACAGCTGTCATTGACAAAGTTTAGAAGGTAGAGTCAAGTTTGCAGTCATACATTTTTGCTGTACACTTTATTTCTTCTAGTGTAGATATTGTGAGAATCTGTCAGTCAGTTATTTGTGACAGAAACAGAAAGACAAAAAACATTGTAAATATTTTAAAATTAACTGTTTAACGTAAAACTATATTAACAATGATGATTTAGAATGACCCAACATTTTACCAACCATTTAGTGCAAAGCAAGATTATAATTTCTGTCAGGTTATGTGGTGGCAAATATCTTAAACCACAAGTTAACCTTCAAAGATGTTTAATAATTTTGTATTTTCATTAGAAGTAAATCCTGACTTATATTTGTATTGATATTTTCAGTTTGAAGAAAGAGATGAGGAGTATAGGTCATATCAAGGTAAATAGTAGGCTAGGTCATATCAAGGTAAATAGTAGGCTAGGCAATATCAAAGTAAATAGTAGGCTAGGCCATATCAAGGTAAATAGTTGGCTATTCATATCAAAGTAAATAGTAAGCAAGTCATATCAAGGTAAATAGTAGGCTAGTCATATCAAGGTAAATAGTAGGCTAGTCATATCAAGGTAAATAGTAGGCTAGGCANATTGTCATATCAAGGTAAATAGTATGATAGTCATATCAAGGTAAATAGCATGATAGTCATATCAAGGTAAATAGCATGATAGTCATATCAAGATAAATAGTATAATAGTCATATCAAGGTAAATAGTATGATAGTCATATCAAGGTAAAAAATAAATAGCTGTTCTCAGGTTGGACTGTTTAGTGCCATCATCAATTATGTTGTTACTGCCATAGACAATTATTTAATAATACAATTGTCTGAAACATAAACTGTACAGCTGTCAAAAAACATACATGATATGCTTTTTTTTTGGCAGCTTTAATTTCATAATTGGATGCCTGCTTCATACAAACTTTATATGTGACAAAATGATTTAAATAAAACTACAATTTAATTATAGATAAATTCTAAGTCATTTATTGCAGAAGAGATATTTGATGATCTTGATTCTGACATCATACCAAACATTTCTCTTTTGCAGTGCAGTATAGATCTCTGGACGGTGGCGCAGGCCTATGTCTTCTTTGAGAAGCTTATATTGAAGGTGAGATTGTACTCCATACTATGAGATGAAAATATTGCACTCATTATCATCAAAAGGTAAGCATCCCTTTCAGTCATCAGCNCTGTTTGCAAAGGCCTTCAAAATCCGGTTCCAGCGCTCAAAGGGTTAAACCAATTGGCAACCATTTGCTGTTGTGTAAGTCGAGGCATTTAAAAGTAAATATTAGTGGTACTGCACCTGCCAAAACATGTTTTTCCATTTTTTTAAATTGCACAGTCTACATTTAACTTGTGACATAGGCATAACGAGAAGTCCTTACAATATGTCAGCAATTCCATAAACTTCTGTTTCCATGTTGTCCAGTAGCCCTATCATACTAGCTCACTGCCAGTTCCCACTTGTGTTTCAGTTACTGATCTCCAAACAGAACAGGAAGCTGTGTGCCGGGGCATGCCTCATCCTATCAGCTAAACTCAACGATCTCAAGGGACCAGAGCTGACCAAACTTCTCAGCGTAAGTACCACATGTTCTTTTTATGACCCCAGTTGGGCAGCATATAGCAGTTGAACTGTCCATCATTCTAGTCTGTCCGTCCGTCTGTCTGTCCGTCCGTCAGAAAACTTTAACATTGGTCATAACTTTTGCAATATTGAAGATAGCAACTTGATATTTGGCATGCATGTGTATCTCATGGAGCTGCACATTTTGAGTGGTCGAAGGTCAAGGTCATCCTTCAAGGTCAAAGGTTAAAAATAATAAAAATCAAAGCAGCGCAGTAGGGGGTATTGTGTTTCTGACAAACACATCTCTTGTTAGTGTATGATTTAAAGATGTTGAACATTCGTTTATTAACTTCACTATTCAAAGAATTGTCCTAGCTACATTTGTATACTGCAAACTAATATGTCGGCATCGGCTTCCGCATAATACTCTGATTAAGGAAAACATCTAACCTCTCCAACATCTCCATAGCACTGTTTCTACTACAGGTATTCAATTAAAACTTCACAAGTGTTCAGGTCATTGTGTGAGGTCACTGACCAAGTTCCATAACTCTGACTATGCCCCTTTTTGTACTTTAAGTTGGCGTTTTCGTTCAACATCTCCATATCTCTATACCTCCTGAGTTATTCAGGATGTATTATTTTAACGATTTCAAATGATGATTATTATGACCAATAATTTTAACAATTCTTTAAGAAATTATCATAGAGTCAGACTTTGACAATGTCCCTTAAAAATCCCAATGTAGAAAAACAGAGAAATTTCTTGCCAGCCTGAACATCCTCCGTACATCAAATTCTATGTTTCAAATCAGAATTGATTTCACTAGCTAGTAACTAACCCAAACCCAAATGACAAATAGTTACATTTGACAAACGTTTTCAGGAATCTGATTTTTTTAACTTCTCAACCAAATGCCTCATGCTATGAAAACGACTTTCATTTGTCTATGTATTCCATTGGCAGCAAATTGAGGATGATTTCCGTCTGCACCGCAAGGAGATGCTGGCGTACGAGTTTGCGACGCTGGTTGCGCTGGAGTTCTCCCTCCTGATTCCCGACAGCGAGATCTACCCACACTACCAGCGCCTGCTGTACCAGTCTTGACACCCGTCGAGGGCTGAAATAGAGAAATATGTGTCGTGTTCTGAGAAAACTGGGCAAAATGCTTGTGCGTAAATTTTCATCCCAGATTAGCCTGTGCAGTCCGCACAGGCTAATTAGGGATGACAATTATTGCTTTTATGAAAGTTTTCGTTTAAATGATGTCTCTTCTTAGGGAAAATCCAGTTAAGGCGGAAAGTGTCGTCCTGGATTAGCCTGTGCAGACTGCACAGGCTTATCTGGGACAACACTTTACACACATGCATTAAGCCCAGTTTTTTCAGAACACGACACAAATAAGGAAATATGAGCGGTGCTCTTGGATAAAGAGGTTTAATTCATGTGCAGTCCGCACAGGCTAATCAGAGACTACACTTTCCGCCTAAACTGGCTTTTCCCTAAGAAGGGAGCTGCTTGTTTTTGGCTACCCATTTTGCCCTTTTGGGCTGGCCAATGTTTAAAACTATTTTTATGCCCTCGAAGGTGTGGCATATAGTGATCGCACTGTCCGTCTGTCTGAATTTCTGTCACACTTTGTGTTTAGGTTTCCAAAAATGTGGAAAAACAGTGCGTTTAGGTTTAGAAAAACGTGGAAAAAGGGGGCATATGTCATCCAATGGTGACAAGCCTTGTTTTATTTAAAGAATGAATTAAGGAATGCGGGCCTAGATTAAAAGATGTAGACAAAATCATCAGCCCTTTGTCTAGTTCTCTAGTGGGATCCGATCCCAATGCCAAATATTAAAAAAAAATCCCCAAATCTGACCAAAAAACAACTTTTTTTTTTCAAATTTCTGGCTAAATATTTTTTTTAAACTTAATTTAATCTTAATCAAGTGAATTAACAATATTAAATATTGGTAAAAATGGTTTGATTTTGTTATGAACATTACGAAAATAGAAACTTCTTCAAACATAACATACATGAGAAATAATTAAAATGACATATAAACTCAGTGCTGCATACTAGTACCTTGGATAGGTATTTATCAAAATTTAGAATGAAATTAACATTCTTAGTGAGGTCTAATAAATACCTTTTTGATTAAAGATATAGTTTCTTCCATATACCTGGTTCTTATGATTTAGTGATAACAATTATGATGTAGTGATAATGATGTATCCAATTATGAGAATTAAATCTCCTGAATGTCCCAATTTAACCATAGTACGTTCTCCATAGGTGATCAGAAAAGACCTGGATTTATTGATGTGCGTAAAGTGTCGGCCCAGATAAGCCTGCACAGGCTAATCCGGGACAACACTTTGCGCCTTAACTGGATTTTCGCTAAGAAGAGACATCATTTAAACGAACAATTTCATAAAAGCGGAAATTGTCGTCCCTGATTAGCCTGTGCGGACTGCACAGGCTAATCTGGGACGACACTTTACGCACATGCATTATGCCCAGTTTTCTCAGAACACGACACATATTATGGTACTCGTGTGTGTTGACATTGCTCCCAAACATTGGCATACTCATATCAAGACCACTGTGGAATTTTGTTACAGCTTGTTTCATTGCAATTGTTATTGAATGAGATCTCTTGTTGTTTTTGTTGTAAGCTCACGTGTGCAATGCACAGCGTGACCTTTTGGGACCGCCTTTTGTCTGTTGTGTTTCATCCGACATGCTTATTTTTTTTTTAAAGTAAATTCCCTGCTTAACTTCTAGGAATATTTTAACAAAACTTTGAATGAATGATCCTAGGGTCCGAACTGGCCATGCCCCAGAGATCACATGTTTTACATAAACTTTTATATTGAAATAACCTTAAAAAATCAACGAAGCCAGAAGGTGTATTTTTATAGTGAAATAACTTTTTATGTCCCCTTTTAAAAAAAAGGGGGAATATTGTTTTTTGCCTGTTGTCTGTCTTACTGTCTGTCATTCTGTCCCAAAACTTTAACCTTGCTCATAAAATGAAAACTCTTTGGTCTATGTTCTTTAAACTCATATGTGCATGCATCTCATTGACATCTACAATCATACATGGTTTGAGGTCACTAGGTCAAAGGTCAAGGTCACTGTGACCTTTACATTCAAAATATAACCTTTTTTTGTAAAATAGCTGCCATGCAGCTTCAAAGCGCAGTAGGGGGCATTGTGTTTCACAAACACAGCTCTTGTTTAAATCTTCTCTGTAACAACAAGGCCAAGAGGTGAAGCTCATGAGGTAAAAATTAGACACTTGATTGTGGTCATGAACACAGAGTGTCCCAATCATTCCCATGGATTCAAATCTGGCCAATACATATTTGTGTCGCGTTCTGAGAAAACTGGGCATAATGCATGTGCGTAAAGTGTCGTCCCAGATTAGCCTGTGAAGTCGGCACAGGCTTATCCAGGACGACACTTTCCGCCTTAACTGGATTTTCGCTAAGAAGAAACATCATTTAAAAAAAAAAATCCATAAAAGCGGAAATTTGTCGTCCGTGATAAGCCTGTGCAGACTGCACAAGCTAATCTGGGATGACAATTTATGCCCAGTTTTCTCAGAACAGGACAAATTTCGCAGGTGAGTGATCTGGAGCCATCTTGGCCCTCTTGTTGTTTTCATAATCTAGGGCAAGTTCACGTGTTATTTTAAAGTTTGATGTGTGATCAATGATTGATAGGGCTTTGATTTTCTTTACTTATTGTTAATAAATGATTTACATTATGCACATAGTTTGTGGTCTTCATCTTCATGTTTGGCTTTGTTGTATGGCACCATGGTCATGGTTTGTTAGAGTCGGCTGTGCAGCCTTGTACCTCCATGTTCAGGAATTGGGGTTTCTGTTATGGTTACGTCACTCTTAGCGCATGGTCAAAGGACCTCTGTGTGCTCAGGGAGCAAGTGGTTTCCAGGGACGCTTACACTAGGGCTATACAGGGATTTCAATTGAAGCAGAATCCTGCTTTTTGATGCGAGCATTTTGCAATTTTGTCTCTTTTTGACTCCTTCGAATTATCTGCCTTGCATAATTTTGATGCAAATATGACCACAAAACAAACATAAAATGTATGTTTTATGACACAAAATGTTGTGTTTTAACAAGCAATATATACTTAAAGTTCTACAAAACAACATTTTTAGAGCAATCAACAAATATCCAGAAACAAAATATCTGTTATTCAATATGTTGACCCCTGAAAATTTCATTTGACCCCTGAACATTCAAAACATGGGGTCATTTGGTTTTCAAAAGCTATTGAAATCCCTGGCTATAGGTACAACTGCACCTCATGATCGCATGTTGTTTCTGCTGTGGTACATAATCCTGTACTGATATGATAGTTTAAACCTTTCATCCCCCACATTCTACACAGAACACTGCCAGTTGGTCTGGAGCTGTTTATTTGTTCATGCAGGCCTGGCTTATCTCACAGCTAGCCCCTATATCTTGAGGCCGTCCCCCTGTCTGCCACCTGGAAATCCTTTTGGTTGGGGATTGTCGCCCCATTACCTAATTGTGTCGCATACTGAGAAAACTGGGCATAATCCTTGTGCATAAATTGTCATCCCAGATTAGCCTGTGCAGTCTGCACAGGCTAATCAGGGAGAACAATTTCCGCTTTTATGTAATTTTTCGTTTAAATGATGTCCCTTTTTAGCGAAAATCCAGTTTAGGCGGAAAGTGTCGTCCCTGATTAGCCTGTGCGGACTGCATTAAGCCCAGTTTTCTCAGAACGCGACTCATTTTTGTGGTACATATCAGATTTCATGAAAATATAAAGTTTAACAATGCAAGTGTGCGTATTAGGCAAATTAATAAGATGTTCATTGGAATATCCACACTTACATTTGTAAAAAGAAAAAAAAAATGTATTGTTTTTGCATGGTCTATTTTTCTCTACATCAGATTTTTTAACAGCAGAGATGTTATTTTAACTATTAGTTTAGGTAAATCCTACATGTTTTCCGACAAATTATGTGTATTTTTTGTTAAATAGTTTATAGAACATACAACATTGTAGCATTTAATAAGCTGAATGTGTTTGGAAGAAATGTTCACCCTAATATGTGCACAATAACTTTTTTTATTCTTCGCCTTGTGCTCACCTCTGATTTTATTAAGTGGAATACAATTTTTTTTAGGATTATATCAAGTTGAGAAAAAATATTTTTATTTTACTCATTTTCTCCAAAATTAAGACTCAAAGAGACACAATTCTGTCAAACAACTGATCAATTCGTTGTGGCCTTATGAATAAATTTATTAAAAACTACTTTGAAATTCCTCTAAATCATTGCTTTAAATCATCACTGTACACATGTTGCTATTGTATGCATGATTTGTTTTTGAATTTGTTGTTGATATTATATGTTAATGAGATTGTCTTTCATGTTGAGTCTGGCATATAATTCTGTACTGGTGTTTATGCATATTAAAGGGACTAGTTCACCGATTATTTTTTTGTTGTTGTTAGTTAAATGTTTGAAATTGATAGTTTGTCTTTCAGTGATGGGGCTTGATAATACGAACCACAAATGAACTCATCGCACAGGTCCGCGAGAATTAAAGTTTCTGCACATTTTGACACACCGTACTAATCTTTTACGGTTTTAATGCTGTTTCTACACCTCAAAATAAGAAACATTTTGTTGTTAAAAATCAATAAGCGTCTCAGAGACATTGAGTTGCCGATTCGCACTTCGCTATTTTTGTACTCATTCAGCCGTTTCGTCCTCAGTATTTTGCGGCTCAGATTTTTTATAAATAAAAAATGTTAGGGCAGGACGATTTTCGATGGGCGGGCGGGGATGAGAATCTAGGAATTTATTTTCTATTGCCCAAATGCAAACATAAGATCTAAAGATTTCCAGTAAAAAAACAAGAATCAAATTTTGATTATTATTTTTTAAAGTTTACCGCACCTGGGGTNATGTTCACGAATTTGTTGGTTTATATGCATAACGCCTATATGTATGTATGTGTGTATGTAAAATTATATAGAATAAAAGAAATACATTATCAAAATTTGACATTGAATATAAAACATTGACTAGACAAAGTATTAAAGAAAATACAAATCTGTAACAGAACCCTTAACATTATTTTTTTCAGTATGACTAGATATTGTTGATTTAAACATCGGGTGACACCTGTGTCAATTCTAATTAATTTCGGCCGACAAGGCACAGACAATTTTCGGGTGGTCAACTTTCAGTGATGGGGCTTGATAATACGAACCACAAATGAACTCATCGCACAGGTCCGCAAGAGTTAAAGTTTCTGCACATTTTGACACCCCGTACTAATCTTTTACGGTTTTAACGCCGTTTCTACACCTCAAAATAAGAAACATTTTGTTGTTGTTTTCGCTCGATCACTTAAATTTCAGACGACGCTCGTGAGCCCTTAAAAATCAATAAGCGTCTCGGAGACATTGAGTTGCCGAACCGCACTTCGCTATTTTCGTACTCATTCAGCCGTTTCGTTCTCAGTATTTTGCGGCTCAGATTTTTTATAAATAAAAAATGTTAGGGCGGGACGATTTTCAATGGGCGGGCAGATGAGAATCAAGGATTTTTTTCTATTGCCCAAATGCAAACATAAGATCTAAAGATTTCCAGTTAAAAAACAAGAATCAAATTTAAGATTATTATTTTTTAAAGTTTACCGCACCTCGGGTCAAACCACTTACCTATGGAATAAACAATTGTAACTAACCACCCAGCCATCCCGACTGTTCCATTTGATTATGCATTTTATACTTAATATGAGCAATCTACCTGCACTATCACAAAATATAACAAAACAACGGAAACACTCCAAATTATTCAATTGTTTGCGTTTGTAATGTTAATATTTTTGTAATATTTCTAATGATGATTACTCATAAACGAAAATGTATTTTCAGAATGAGTCTATGTCATTAGTGTTATTTAGCTCCCTGATTTAGCGTTCTTTTATTTTTTTGAAACTGTGAGAAAAAGATGGAAAATGTCATTTTGACAATCTGTGAACAAGTCCATTTAATACCAATGTGTAAACTGGAGGAATTTTGTGAATGTTTAATCTGGTCTTCAAGAGAATTTTTAGAGATCAGATTAAAATTTACCAGGATTTTACTAATTATGTATTATTGACCTATTTGTTGTAATATTGTTGTTTTTTATTGTTTAAATAAAGAGTGAATCTTACGTTGATCTCTGTATTTGTTTTGAAGCAATCTAATTTGAGTTGTGGATCTGCAAACAAGCGAAACATTGAGTTTTATTACCTACTTAAAGCCCCATTACAACTCAAAATCAACGAAAATTTTGTACAATAAAGTTAAACAATTAAAAATCAGTGTTCCATATAGAAATTGCCGAAATTTCAACGCCAGATGTGGTCTGGTAACATAGATGTTTGTTGATATAAAATGCATGTTTTTATTTTTATGTGACACAATTAATTCCATTTTAATTTCCCGCAAATATATCTATTCATACGACACAAGATCACTAAAATGGTACCATGTAAGTGTTCATGTGTCGTATGAATAGATATCAGTGTGGGAAATTAAAATGGAATTTATTTTGACACAAAAATCAAAAATAAGCATTTTGTATCTACAAAAATCTATGTTACCAGAACACATCTGGCTTTGAAATTTTGGCTATTTCTTTAAAAAAAAAAACATTGATTTGTTATTAGGGAAACTTTATTTTACGAAATGCTTTAGGATTTTTTTTAGTATTTATGTGGCTTTAATTAAATAAATGCTCATGGCGCATTTGAAACTGTTAACTACGGAATACCGTTAGGGCCAACG
This sequence comes from Dreissena rostriformis, assembly GCA_007657795.1. Taxonomy (NCBI): domain Eukaryota; kingdom Metazoa; phylum Mollusca; class Bivalvia; order Myida; family Dreissenidae; genus Dreissena; species Dreissena rostriformis. Next base: position 4,448 of record VMBQ01006095.1, on the reverse strand, counting down.
TGGTAACACATTAAAATCCAGAGGGCGACAATGCGAGAATACGATGACGACAGTGCGACAATACGATGGTGACAGTACGATGGCAACAATGCAATAATACGATGACGACAACACGAAAGTGCAATGATGACAGTGCGACAATACGATTGCGACAGTACGACAATACGATGGCGACAGTGTGATAGTACGATGGTGACAATGCGAGAATACGATGCGACAGTGCGACAATACGATGACGACAGTGCAACAATACAATGGCGACAATGCGAAAGTACGATGGCGACAATGGGATAGTGCGATAATACGATGACGACAGTGCGACAATACGATGGGGACAGTGCGATAGTATGATGGCGACAATACGATAATACGATGAAGACAGTGCGACAATACGATGGGGACAGTAGGATATGACTATCGCATTGTCGCCATCATACTTTTGCATTGTCGCCATCGTACTATTGCGTTGTCGCATGGTCCCATCGTACTATCTCGTTATCGTACTGTCGTCATCTTAATATTGCATTGTCGCCATCGTACTATCGCACTGTCGCCATCATATTGTCGCACTGTCGTCATCGTTTTATTGCACTCTCACATTGTCGGCCTCTGGATGTTAATGTGTAAACACGATGGCCCTTACGGTATTCCGTAGTGAACCACATTGAATCAAGGGGGTAACATTTTGTGATGTTTCGTTACATGGATTGATTTGTTAAACCGCCCTAACAGGGGGGCATGCGTATACGGGAGCTTACCGCGTTTAAGNGCGATAGTATGATGGCGACAATACGATAATACGATGAAGACAGTGCGACAATACGATGGGGACAGTAGGATATGACTATCGCATTGTCGCCATCGTACTTTTGCATTGTCGCCATCGTACTATTGCGTTGTCGCATAGTCCCATCGTACTATCTCGTTATCGTACTGTCGTCATCTTAATATCGCATTGTTGCCATCGTACTATCGCACTGTCGCCATCATATTGTCGCACTGTCATCATCGTTTTCTTGCACTCTCACATTGTCGCCCTCTGGATGTTAATATGTAAACACGATGGCCCTTACGGTATTCCGTAGTGAACCACATTGCTGAATCAAGGGTGTAACATTTTGTGATGTTTCGTTACATGGATTGATTTGTTAAACCGCCCTAAATACTCATTCTGCACAGAACGTTGTGCTAGGTACATGTACCATTACAGTTTGTGAAAGCAGTTATTAAAATGATTGTTATTATTTAAAAGAACTAGGTAATATAACAGCAAGCAAAACTGGCTGCACAAGAGACAATGATAATGGGAGAACACACTAATCACTACATAAAGGATGCCAAAGAAATAATCGAACCCATGAAATCGACTTGCATACCCCGACAAATGGGCAAAACAATAACGAAGACTTAATAAAATTAGCTTATATACATCAATGAAAACGGAGTTAATCCAATAAGTTTTAGACTGTCAAATTACACACACTAAATATTGAAAACCATACTTGGAGCTTTCGTCCGTGTACTATGGACTTCATCAGCAGTCTTGCCACTTCCGACCACGACATAGTTTTTCATGAAATACAAGTCAACAAGAGTCGTAAACTCCAACCTAAAAGAAAAATCCCACTTTACAAACGTGCTAATTGGTCATAGCCGAAACAAGATATTGACAAATATCGTATGGAGTTTATTGGTACTAATTATACAAACCCTGACACTTCTTGGACGGACTTCAAAGTTAAACTTAACCATAAATGTGAAACCCATATCCCGACAAAAATGACAAAACTCAGTTTTATATCCAGTAGGGATAAAGATATACATATTTCATAGTAAAGACACTCTTTTATTCTAATATTTCGCCCAAACGGGCTTTATCAAAGTTTACAAATACGAATTCACCACATAGTTGTAACTTTCATATACACCAAAAATGACAAAGACCTGACAAAACTTGCCATGGATCACCCCATCTATTATTAGACTCATCAGACGTAGAGACAGGTAATACCAAAAAATCAAAAATAAAAAGTCTGCAGACCAAAAGTTAACATCCCAGTTCGAAACTATAAAGTCCTCCATCCAAAACCAAATAAGGAAGTCCTATTGGCATTATCTAGAAACGGTTATCTTTGAGGGTGACTCACAACCAGGTAGAAACACAAAGTTCTATAGCTTTGCCAAACACAATAAGTTCGAAAACTTTGGAGTGTAACCTCTTAAGTCAGAAGGTATCACCCACTCAAAACCTACTGACAAGGCCAGCATCCTAAATAGGCAGTTTGAATCAGTTTTCTCTCGGCCTCAGCCCCTCAGCCTGAAGCAGGCCTGCAGCAGCCTAATAAACAAGGTGAAGTTTCAAATGCCTTCGATAAGTATTACAGAAGAAGGTGTAGATAAACTCTTGAGTGGTCTCTGCCCCAGTAAAGCATCCGCCCAGACCAGGTTACCCCACGGATCCTTAAAGAACTTCACAAAGAGATTTCTCCTATTATTTGTAAGATACAATGTATTCCAATTATCCCTTAGCTCAGGTATTGTTCCATCAGACTGGAAGAGAGCAACCATAGCCCCTGTGTTTAAGAATGAATCAAGGTCAAAACCCAACAATTACAGACCCATATCACTTAGACGTATTGTCTCTAAACTGATGGAACACATAATTGCCTCAAACTTAATGTCCAACTTTGATAAGCACCAGCTCCTTTCCGCTTTCCAACATGGATTTAGGTCAAAACATAGCTGCGAGACACAGCTGATTAGTTTCTCCCAAGAACTATGTGACTCTCTGGAAAATGGTCAACAAACTGATGTAATCGTAATGGACTTCTCCAAAGCATTCGATAAGGTCGATCACCACAAGCTTATCCACAAATTATTCAAGCTTGGGGTGAACTTAGAGGTCACTTCCTTGATTAGATCCTTCCTCAGTAACCGTACGCAGAGTGTTGCGGTTGAGGGCCATAACTCAGATGAACTCATAGTTATGTCTGGAGTCACACAAGGTTCAGTCATAGGTCCCTACCTATTCCTGACATACATAAACGACCTCCCTGGCAGCATAAAAAGTAAGGCTAGGTTATTTGCTGACGACACTGTAGTCTACCTGACAATCAAGTCCCCGTCCGATTCAGAACAACTTCAAAATACCTCTACCAACTAGAACAATGGGAAAGAGATTGGGCAATGGAATTTAATCCTGATAAGTGCGAGGTTTTACGAATTAGTAGAAAAAGAAACCCCGTCATATTCCCCTACACCCTCCATAATACTGAATTAAAATCAACTGTTAATGCCAAGTACCTTGGGGTAACCCTAACTAAGGATTTAAACTGGTCAAAACATATCAATAATATATCCCTGCAGGCCAAAAAACTCCCTCCATTTCATAAAAAGAAACGTTAGGACCCAGAACATTAAGGTTAAAGAAGCTGCTTATACTACATACGTACGCCCACAACTTGAATATTGTTCAGTTGTGTGGCATCTCTGGCAAAAATACGTGGCTGATAAATAAGAAGGGGTCCAACGAGCAGCAGCCCGGTATGTCATAAATGATTATGCATACACCAGTAGTGTCACCAATATGTTACAGACCCTTCATTTGAACACCCTTGCCCACCGCCGCATGACCCACACCCTCACAATGCTGTACAAAACTCACCACCAGCTAGTCAACGTGGGCCACTGTCACCTTACCCCTACAAGAACCTTAAGCTTTTTAATCCCCCAATCACGCACCCAGTATCACATGAATTCCTTCTTTCCCCGCACTATAAGGTATTGGAACGGTCTTCCATACCAGGTCAAATCAAGCCCCGATCTCGATGTCTTCAAAGCGAGACTCGGGGAGGTTAAATATTAAGTTGTAACCCCTGTTTTTACTTTAAACCTAACTCTGCACTTCTGGATTTTTTTTACTTTCTGTATATATCTTAAATACGTTCTCTTTTAGATGCACTTTTTAACTGACTAACACTGGTTTCCCTGACAACGCGCCTCCCAATTATAATCGTGATTGATTGTTCGGGAGAATACCGTAGATGTAGATGTAGATGGTGAACTAGCAGTTGTCTTAGAGTTTTATGTGGCTTAAAGGATTCGCTGATGTTGTGTTTAAGAAAAGCCCGCTTCAACTGTTCAGAGGTACCTTGAACATATGGAAGGACGACGTTGCCCTTAGACTTGGCTTGCCCAGGTACTCTCTTGCTCTCCGTACCGGACTTGGGTTTGCTGTCCTGTTCCCTTCCTTTCTTCAGTGCCCACTCCGGATAGTGGCACTTCTTCAAGGCCTGGCTGACATGCTGCATTTCATTATTCAGATCCTGTTCTTCTGAAATTATTGATTAAGCTCTGCCAAAAAGAGTTCTTACTACTGACAGTTTGTGTTTATTCAGATGGTGGGAGTTGAAATCTAGATATTGGTCTGTATGTGTCGGTTTTCTGTA
>VMBQ01006094.1:0-56409 GCA_007657795.1 Dreissena rostriformis | reverse complement strand
TTCAATTAGAACACAAAGTTATACACCAATACTAATCACAGTATGGAGCTTTAAACAAGAGCACCGTCGAGCGGATGCCAACGCTCGGCTGTGAGTGCTTGGATTTTGTTTGTTTGACCTTTGACCTTGAAGGTCATCATTGACCTTGACCTTTTCACCTCTCAAAATGTGCAGGTCGATGAGAAACACATGAAAAACAAATGTTTTGACCTTTGACCTTGAAGGATGACCTTGACCTTTCACCACTCAAAATGTGCAGCTTCATGAGATACACATGCATGCCAAATATCAAGTTGCTATCTTCAATATTGCAAAAGTTATGACCAACGTTAAAGTTTTCGGACGGACACACAGACTGACAGACGGACGGACAGTTCAACTGCTATATGCCACCCTACCGGAGGCATAACAATTGAAGTTAAAATAATGTTAATTGGAAAAGTCAGTTAATGGAGCTATAATTAGGACATGCTTTAACAGTAAGTATATAAAGTTCTGCTCCAATCCCACTAACATTAAGTGTCTTTTTTTCACACACATATTAAAAAAATCCTCTTTGAAAAAATTAAGAATTTTAAAGTTTCATAATTAAGTAAAACAAATATTTACATGCAGCCATCATGCAATTAAATCATTGCCTGCAATCATTTTTTTTAAATATTAATATATCTATTTAAAGTCACTTAATATTTATTTTGTACATGCATTGAAAATGTTCTTAGATTCCCCCCTGTCGAGGTATTCCATGTAAAGATTCCCTCTGGAAGGGCCCAGTCCCATATTTCCCCAGAATTGAACATACTCCCTGAAGAAATTAAACTTTATTATTACAATGACTGACTCAGTAACAGCATCTACGTGGAAAAAAAAACTATGCACAAAATAGCAAGTAATCATGTGTGTTTCATCTAACATTTGCCTCAATATTATACATATCAAAAGTAATTGTTATATTTTCCAAACTTGTCTTACACTGTGATATAAACGCGTGGACAATCCACTTGAGTCACGCTCTGAGAAAACAGGGTTTAATGCATGTCAGAAAAGTTTCATCCCAGATTAGCCTGTGCAGTCCGCACAGGCTAATCAGGGATGACACTTTTATTACGCTTTTATTGTATTTTTTGTTTAAAGGAATACTCTTCGTGATGAAATTCCAGGTTAGGCAGAAATAATTGTCCCTGATTAGCCTGTGCTGACTGCACAGGCTAATCTGGGAAGACACTTTACGCACATGCATTAAACCTCCTTTTCACAAAGCGAGGCGCACTTTGACTCACTGTGAAGTCTTACCATATCTGTTGCCACAAGCTGTTGCATCATCATACAGTTTTCTGGGTGAACCAATTGAATTAGACATATTGAGAACTGAACACTTAGTTATAGCTACAGAACAACAAACAAAAAGTTCTTAGTACCAAAAAAAACAACGCCATTATCATAAACATATGCTTGTCAAAAAAGTCATTTCTGACATTCACATAAGAATATGATTTCAATGTTTTAAATTGCTAACCATTACTTACATGCTAGTGAAAAAATAATCCATTCGTAACAAGACCATTAGTATATTGCATCAGCATGTATAGGCACACACTATTGACAACAGTGCTTTAAAAAGGATTAAACTACCCAAAACAAATAAACATACCTTTATAGGTGGAGACATAGTTTAAATCACATTGCCTGATAAGTAATCAAGCTTAAATTACGAGACTATGAACATTTGAATACAAAAGCGGTCAATATCAACGCTCCTTTATGAGAAAATCAGCATATTGACTGACTAAAGATCAGTTAATATTCTTTCTTTCTAGTAACCTGGCCTATTCACATTAACCCAAGGTCATGCTTTAATATTAACTACAAATAATGCCTTAGACTAGATTTAGGACACTGATGCAAACAACCTTAAGAATCATTCTTCTATTAGTAATAGGATCCAAAAAGAAATGCATTAAATTTTACTACTTACTGTCCTCAAACTACTGGTAATTATTTACAATTTGCAATACTACTCTCTGTGAAAAAACAATGTGTCCTGTTGTTTTTGCATTTAAACAAGTAAATACCCAGTGAAATGTTTTTATAATCATGGATACATATATTGTTTAAAGGGGCTAATGACAGCTTAAAAAAATAATTATACATTCTTTCAAGCAGCTTATTATGTGACTGTGAAATACATAAACAAATTATTGGGCGAAAGCAAACTATTATTATTCTTTATTTCAAATTAAGAATACAATTATGTTTTACTGTATGTAAATGAGGTTAAGGTATGAGATAATTTTATTCAGATCAGGAATAAAATCCCAAGATAAGTGTCCAAAGTAATGTGTTGACCAAACATTGGTGTATTTTAGTTTTCAGACACAATTTTATAAAATCAATCGAAAGCTGGTCGTTAAAAAAAAATCATCTCCAGGCGCCTGAATATATAAAAATGTCTGGGAAACTATTGCCCAAAGTGATCGCTATAATTTGGTTAAAATTGATGAAAAACTATTAAATATTCTACCGCCCCTTTAAGAATTATTTTTACTGGTAGTAATTATTACAGTTGGTATATGAACAGATGTTTTTATTGAAAGGCCAAGCTTGAAGCATAGAAATATACATGTTTATCTTTTCATTTCAATGAGCCAGCTTTTTATTGACCAGTCTCACTACAATTACAGGATTAATATTTATGTGAACCCTTGACCGATGCTTGACAGAGATTAGTAACAAAATTGTTAGTAAGCACATTCATTTAGAACAAGATTTGCTACTACTTTAACTGCAAACTTAACCTTGAAATTAGGGCGTTTATTCAACTTCAAAATCAACAACTCATAGAAGTCAAAGATAAGAATACATTTGCACAAGGTCAAACTGACGGCGTTGCAAATTTGATGATAAGTAAACAAACATTTGCCTTAAATCCTAGAAAAATAACTCAGTTCTTTTGCAATACTCTTACGATTTTATTGGCACGTATTATTCTCTAAATATCCCTGTTTATTCCGATCAGCGCATGTTTAACCTATTTTCTTGTTTGTTAACCTTCTAGGCTAGTATACACAATGCTTCTATACACAGCACGGTCGATGTAGATTCAGTATTGTAATTGCTACCCTCCGTCGGTTGAATGCGGATTAACAGTTACCGACAATTAAGTCAAGGGCTTTGCACGTAGCACTAGTCGCCGTCAGGGTGAAGTGATGCAACAATAATACAAGTAAACACATTTCGCATTAAAACAAGAAAAGCCGAATTTTGAATTTTAGGGCTTAACCGCATTACTGTTGAACCGATTCTATGACATAAGAACGAAATGAAGACTTTGTAATAAAGTTTATGACACTGACCAAGTTGCACGTGCATATGTAAACTAAAAAAATTAAAAACGTCCCGCGCTACGTGGTTCGACGTCACTACCGTCTGAGAGTACACACCACTAATTTCCGCATCCTGCGTTTAACTTGGGTTCGAATAATACAGAACGTAATGAATCGGACAGATATAAATTTTGATCAAGATAAAAATAGAAAAAAAAAATATGCGAACGCCGAGGGGTTGAAAAAAGTCTACCTTATATTCAGAGGAGAAGGCATATTGTTCATAAACTTCATTTTTTCTTTTGATCATGATAAAAATGGAAAATTATACATACTTCATTTGTTCGGTGACTGTCCATCATGAATCATAGTTACAGAGTATTCAACAGTTGCTTGTAAACTTGTTGCACAAATTACCTAAACGTCTTGTAAATTCTTTTTTTTTTTTTATTAAAATACAAATGTCCCTTTTCATAGTATTTCATTTTCATTAGAATAAAGTTTCAAAATACATAAACGCCCTCTGTATTATGAAGGCACCTGGTTTGGGTGGCATGCTGTCAAGATTGTTTAGGGATGGGTCACCTGTTATTGTTCGTCCCATAATTCATATTATCAATTTGTCTCTTATAAAGGTACTGTACCTGGTGATCTTAAGTCTGTAAGAGTTGTTCCCTTTCCTAAGAAATATGATAAATTATCCGTTGGAAACTACAGGCCTAATTCTATTATAGTGTATCAAAGTTGAATCAATTTTTAAAGACAAAAGTATGATGCATGATTTCATTCTTATTTGCAGAAGATGTTCTCTACATGTTTAATCTAACTAACCAATTTCATAAGAAGCGACATAGATACAAGTAATTTTGTAGATATGTAACCAATTGACATACAAAAGGTACTCGAGATAGCAGAAGCGTACAATTCTCCTGCAATCTCCACGCAGAGTTGTCGTTCCATGCTCTCACATACAAGCTATGCTCGTTCCAGTCAAATCTCTGCGCGGAGGTTGCTCACATACACGTAATGTAACCGTCGTGCAAGAGATTGATTCTCCTGGTGAAACTAAACGCGTTCGGCCTATTTCAAAATGTAGTAAGGTGGTTTGGGTCATACGTATCGAACAGACAACAATTTATTGACATTTTAAGTACTTTTTCTGCAATAGGAAAAATAACGTGTGTTCTTCATGGATCCATTCTTGATCGATTGCTTTTTCCATAAATTGTTATTCATATATCAGCAGTGGTTAAAAGTAATTTTCTGACATATTGTTTTCATAAAGAAACAGATTTCTTAAAAAAGCAGTTTTGTCAGACGATTTGCTGTCAGTCAGTCACGTGTAAGTGACCAATACACTTTCTTTGCCTTGATATGAAACTGAGTCCATCTTATTTGGTTTAAAGCAAAAGCTAAGACCAAGTCTCAACATTATACCGCACTGGTACCTCAATTGTACTAACGTCTTGTTGTTATCATATATCAAAATTCTACTTTCCGCGATACGGCCGAGCCATTTATAAAAAACGGCTAATGTAAAATTCAAGTTCCTTTAATAATACAGAGAGTTTTTCTCTCGATATACCAACAGACTATTAGTAATGTCATTGATACAGCAACATTTTGATAATGCATGTTCTGTTTGGTAAAATGGTTTAACACAATACTTTCAAATAAACGACAGGTTACACAGACCATGTTGATCAGCTTTATTCTCAACCTCAAAAAGAATTTCTCTCCTGGAATTTCATTGTTTACTATATTTATCAACGAACAAGTTGAATCACTTATGTCATGTGGTAACCAGTTGACAAACAAGTCGATCATATAATGTTATGAAACATTTGTAAAGTTGAGGTACCCTCAGTTTTCCAGACGACTTTTTTGTTTCTAAAATTCGTGTACAGTACAGTCACTCAATCCAAGGCTTAGCCAGAAAGGGGGTTTCAATCTCCCCAAGGGCAAAGGATCAGAATCGATTTTCTTCAGCTTCCTAGGTACCAACATTTTGAATAATTTACATATCAGTTTGACTGACAAGCTTTAGTATTTCAAGGTTTCCATCATTTTAAGCATTACTAGTTTATTTTAGTTAATTTTATTAAATAACTGTTTTGCACTGAATATTTTACTGAATACCACATACGGTACCAGTTAATTATGTTGATTTCTTTTAAGCCCAATTAACACTCAAAATCAACGACTAATTCGTGAAATATTTCATAAAATAAAGTTAACCCATTAAAATTAGTGTTCTTTATAGAAATAGCCAAAATTTCCACGCTGGATGTTGTCTGGTAACATAGATTTAACAAGATACAAAATGCTTTTTTTTGTGGTACCATTAGTAGTAAACCGATTTTACTAAGTGTAAATTAGTTTTATGTGATCCATACTATATTACCTTTGTCTGTCTGTCTGTCTGTCTGTCTGTCTGTCTGTCTGTATGTCTGTATGTCTGTCTGTCTGTCTGTCTGTCTGTCTNTGCAGGGGGGGGGGGGCGTACGCCGCGTCCGCCCCCTGGTCCCGCCTTTGTGTACAGGGTATTCAAAAGTTGCTAGTAAATGTGTTACAAACATTACCCAAAGGACTTGTATATTATTTGTTATGAAAATGAAAATGTCGTTTTTCCAAATTTTCATAAGAATAAAGTTTCAAAATACACAAACGCCTTTGTTATTATTAAGGCAAGTGGTAAGGTAGGCATATTGTCAAGATTGTTTAGAGATGGTTGACCTAGCTGTTATTGTTGGTCCCATAACTCATATAATCAATTTGTCTCTTATGCATGGTACTGTACCTGGTGATCTTAAGTCTGTAAGAGTTGTTCCGCTTCCTTAGAAAAATGATAAATTATCCGTTGGTAACTACAGACCTGATTCCATTATAGTGTCACAGTTCAATCAATTTTCAAAGACAAAAGTATGATGCATGATTTGTATTCTTTTTTGCGGAAGAGGTTCTCTACAAGTGCATGTTTAATCTACTTAACCAATTTTATAAGAAAAGCGACATAGATACAGGTAATTTTATAAATATGTTACCATTGACCTACAAAAGGTACTCTAGATAGCAGAAACGTACAATTCTTCTGATGAAACTTCACGCGTTCGGCATATTTCAAGATACAGTAAGGTGGTTTGGGTAATACGTATCGAACAGACAACAATTTATTAATATTTTAAGTACCTTTTATGCAATAGGAAAAATAACGTGTGTTCCTCATGGATCCATTCTTGATCCAATTGCTTTTTCTAATATATTTTATTGATATATCAGCAGTGGTTAAAAGTAACATTCTGACATATTGTTTTCAGAAAGAAACTGATCTCTTAAAAAATAGTTTTGTCAGACGATTTGCTTGTCAGTCACGTGTAAGTGACCAATACATTTTCTTTGCCTGGATATAACACTGAGTCCATCTTATTTGGTTCAAAGCAAAAGCTAAGACCAAGCCTCAACATTTCTTGCAATGGTCCCTCAATTGAACCAACTTATTCAGTCAACTATCTTGTTGTTACCATATATCGAAATTTTACTATCCGCGATACGGCCGAGCCATTTAAAAAAAATTAAAAACGGCTAATGGAAAATTCAAGTTCCTCTATCAATACAGAGAGTTTCTCTCTCGATATACCAAAAGACTTTTTCTAATGTCATTGATACAACAACATTTTAATAATGCATGTTCTGGTTGGTAAACACGTTGCACAGACAAATTTGATCAGATTTATTCTCAACCTCGAAAATAATTTCTCTCCCGGAATTTCATTGTTTACTATATTTATCAACGAACAATTTGAATCACTTATGTCATGTGGTAACCAGTTGACAAAAATAGTCGACATATCATGTTATGTAACATTTGTAAAGTTGAGGTACCCTCAGTTTTACAGACTACCTTCTTGTTTCTAAAAATCATGTACATTTACTCAACCCAAGACTTAGCCAGAAAGGGGGTTTCAATCTCCCCAAGGGCAAAAAATCAGACTCGAAGTTCTTCAGCGTCCTAGGTGCCAACATTTTGAATAATTTAAAGATCAGTTTGACTAAAAACTTTAGTATTTCAAGATTTCCATCATTTTAAGCATCACTAGTTTATTTTAGTTAATTTAATTAAATTACTGTGTTGCACTGAATATTATACGAATACCCCATTAGGTCCCAGTTAATTGTGTTGATTTCTTTTAAGCCCGATTAACACTCAAAAGCAACGACTATTTCGTAAAATATTTCATAAAGTATAGTAAACCCATACAAAATCAGTGTTCTTTACAGAAAAAGCCAAAATTTCCACGCTAGATATTTTCAGGTAACATAGATTTAACAAGTCTGTCTGTCTGTGTATCTGTATGTCTGTCTGTCCGTCTGTCTTTCATATAATAGGGCTTTTGTTAGAAAATTACTTGTCTATTTTTTGTTTTGCGAATATGTGTGTGTGTGTCCTGGAATATAGAGATATGTTATCAGGAATCGCCTAGATCATAAGCGCGTGGATCAACACACATTATCCATAATAATATGGGGGTTAGAACTGTTCCAATAATTAAACTCCGAAGTATGAACAACCATCTAGTATTGTCACAGTTTGCTCGGATACAATTAGTAGGTAAAGTGCGAAGGTTTTGCTCTACTTAAGAATCACTTCCTTCAACATTCGTCTTTAACACCATTAACTTAAAAAAATGTCTTAACAAATAATAAGGATCAAATCTTAGTTCGGCACGACAATTTAAAGTAAACTACCCTACACTTATATAATTATTTACATTTTACTTCATTGCCCTATAATTTTAAGAGGTTTACGAGTTGTCTACGTGTGTTCCATGATATGTTGGTCTTAAAAGGGCCACACAAGGGTCATGCACTAGTAGTCTGTGTCCTATATACAGTTATGAATGAATTTCATTAGGTGCACAATAACACCTGTCACCTTTATCTGTATCTTTGCTGATCAAAATTATAGAATCTTAAGTCACAACAACTTTGGCAATTGTTGTCTTCAGAACAAAAATGCCAGAGAAAAAAACTTTCGTTTGGGGTCCATGTGGCTTATCAACGATATTACAATGGTGTTTCACATTGGGATTATCAGGGATGGCTGTGTTTCAATTATTAGAACTTGAAAAAGTGAAACACGAGTTGGAGATATTAAGATATGGATGTAATATGATTTTGGTAAGTCAGCTTGATTAAGTTTGATTGCGATTGGTAGGAATTACTGTACCTTATTATACCAAAACTAAATTTGCCTGTACTTTATTTTCTTGCATACTGTGGTTTATTATCATCCGTTCCTAAAGCGACCTATTCCATTTATGATTTACATTTCATTTATATTTTCTTCATCGTCGAAACAAACGGTTTATATTCCGCTATTTTGACAATTGACCATACGAGAACTGGTTTACACAATTTATTGATTACCCAAATAAACAAATGATTTTACAATTTCGTTTATCCATTAAATTGCTGTAACTTTTTATTTATTTCTTAAATGTCCATATGGAACCAGACTGTAAGGCGTGTGTAAATTAATATTTTCATTTAAAGACGTTTAAACAACTCCAGATCATACCATCTATCGAAGTCATTTTACAAGATTCACAAAGCGTCTCCAGAAAGTCCATTTAGAACATCTTTTCATTTCATATTTTCCACAGTTTGTCGGAATACACGTTTCCCGTCCTTCTCGTGAAACGAGTCATATGTTTTGTATTTGTTCTGATAACCTGTAGCTCTAGATTAAATTATTAATACACTGGTAGATTAGGGCGTTGATAAACCGTTAAACACGCCCTGAAACGTGTAAATACTTTTCAGCTAACGACATGTGCAAGCCTCTTACTGTAGCGATAAGAGCTAGTTCATTTCCGAACATTAAAGTTCCGTCCCTTTTATGGAACAATGATGGCAGCTGCAGTTAGACCCACAACACAATACAATTAAACTAGCGGCCACACTAATTGTAATATGGTTTTCTTTGTAATTTCTATTAAATACAGACAGTTTGCAAGCTAGAACATACTCAGACAGCACAGAGTGACACATGGATTTTTCAAAAATTATCGATCAAATGATACATTACCTAATCATAACGGCGAATCAGACCATCATCAAATTTAGCCATTAGTCTGGCCTATCTCAAATTTTGTAATTTGTGTTTAATATGCGTACAATTATTTACGATCATAAAACTGACACTCATCTTGTTTACCCAATAGCTCAATTGCATCTCTTTCCCGCAGCAACAAGACAACAAAGGTACTGGGCAACATTTAGTGCAAGAACCACGAGACAGAGGCAAGCGACAAACAGCAAATAATATTTCGCTACAAGATATTCAGGTACGCTTATTAAATTGATACACGAGGGCCGAATGTTGTATTAGTTTGTCCTTTTACTTCATACGAGTGAAAGGGTTTACAATATCTAATGTGACGCCATTATCGATAAAAGATAAAAGTTCAAAATAATAGAAATATGGTAAGTGGATAATAGTACTCGTTAATACATAAGTAATTACCGATCAGCCTAATGAAGAAATACTTGCACAATGGATGCCTCTTAATGTTAACATGTATTTATCATGGTAGATTCACATATAAACAAATAAAACTAAGAGAGCATTTTTATTATCACTGCAAGATCCTTTTCTCGACTTATTGTCATACAATTTGACAGACGACAAAACACATGACTAACATAAAACACTAATGATTACAATGGGGTGACCGCCCTAGAGAGGAAAATACAAAGCATAACATTGGGAATGTAAATACAAATAAAATCAGACTATCACTATTCAAATCAAACTCTAACATAAGAGAATGCGTTACCATTTAATTACAATTACACTACTAAATGGTCGTATGTTGATCAAAGCAACAGAACTGTAACTTTATGGGACACGTTGAAATGACACAAAAAAATACAACAACATATCAACTACATCGGGTCATAACCAATATTCTATATACCGAACTAAGCTTTAATTGCTAAATAAAGCACGGAATGAAACATCCAGAAACTAAATCAGGAGAGAAATGTGTGTTCTTGAACTCCTATTTTAAAACAGAACACCAATCAGAGATCTCACACGGCCTTAGGCTTTCGATGTTATGGAGCTAAAGCAAATTGATTTTTAAACGTAAAGAATATAAAATGACTAAAACTGGGATTTCTGCCTTGGGACGGTCAATGAAGTAATCATACATTTTTTATGTCTTATTTTTAGAATGAAATCCAGAAATATTGCACTGCAAACAACACCGCGTGTCTGCGTAAGTTTTCGTATATATTCTTGCATTTTAGTCTAATGGAATGTTGCTCAAATTGAAACATAGGTTATGGAGAACGATATAAAAGCCTTGTTTTGGTTACCTTCAGCAAACTACTCGTACTTTTATCCCGGTTTCATGTAATGAAGCGTTATGCATTTTGGTGTTTATATTACAAGGTATATCACGAAGTGTTGATTGTGCAATTTAATGCTATATACAAATATAATTCATACCTCNAAAATCTTCAAATGTGGGATTCGACTGGAGACAGGAGAGTTGAATTAGCGTTCAATAAGATTGATATTTAAAAGTTGAAGAATAATATTGTTCATGAAACATTATTCGCTAAAATGTTTGATAGATCTGTTTCTTCATATTATAAGGTAGATCTATTTTATTTTAGTATTTCAATAATAAATATGTAAAGAACATTCTATTATCCATATACATACTATGGCTTGTATGAGAGAGCTGCGTCTCAATTTTTTCTTTCTTCTATCTGACTTCAAATGAAGTATATGACTATTTTATCTGTAGTAAAGTTTGTTACATCATTGTCACTTCAAACACCGTTTATGGTACCAGAATATAAAATTGACAATGAACTTTATTGATACCGAACGGTAATATGTAGCGTCCACGATTCCGATAATTTAGGTATAAAATGTAGTTTAAATGGCCTTTAAAACGCACCAGAGACGTTCTAGGTATAAAAAAAAATTACGGGGGGAGGGCATGCCCCCGGACCCCCCAAAAAAGGACCTAAGATACTGCCTCGGCTTAAATTTGGGTCTGGCTACGGCACTGCCATCTCCAAATTAAGCCTTTAGTCTGGCCTATCTCATATTGTGTTATTTGTGTTTAATATGCGTACACTTTTTAACGATCAGAAAACGTAATCTCATCTCGTTTACCCAATAGCTCAATTGCATATCTTTCCCGCAGCAACAAGACAACAAAGGTACTGGTCAACATTTAGTGCAAGAACCACGAGACAGAGGCAAGCGACAAACAGCAAATAATATTTCGCTGCAAGATATTCAGGTAAGCTTACTTAATTGATAAAAGAAAACGGAATGTTTCATTATGCGTCTACTTCATAGGAGAAATGAGATTAACATACATTCATGTGACGAAATGCGATACGCAATAAAATATAACGCAGTCCCAATAATAGAGAATTGTTTAGTGAATAATAGTACTCGTTAATACACAAGTATTTACCCATTAACCCATTTAAGAAATAATTGCACTATGGGTTCATCTAAAGACAATAAATGTTTTAATGTATTTCGCATGGTAGATTTACATAAAAACAATTGAAACTACAGTCACATCACTAAGAGGGCATTCTTATTATCACCACAAGGTCCTTTCACGACGTAATGCCACACAATTAGATAGAAAACAAACTACATTACTAACATAAACATTTATGAATAAACTGGGGTCACCGACCTGGAGAGGTCAATACCAAACATAACACTGGGGTGTAAATACAAATGCACCTCAGAGTATCATATTAAAATAAAACTGTAAATAAGAGATAACGCTTCAATTTAATTACAATTTAACTATTCAATAATTGGATGTTAACCACAGCAACAGAACTGTAACTGTTTGATGAACGATGAAATGAAAAAAAAAAAAAAAAAAAAAATAGGGGGANTAACTTGTTTCTTATATCCAGAAATAAGCGTTAAATGCTGAATATGGCATGAAATGAATCTCCAGAAACTATATCAGTAGAAATTCTTGTACTTTTCCACTTCTTTTTATAACATGACACCAATCATGAATCTCAAAACGGCATATACTTTCGATTCCATGGTGCTAAAATAAGAAGATTTAAACTTAACATCTATGAAATGATTAACAATTGCGATCACCGCCTTGGGACGGTCGATGAAGTTAATATCAATTATTGTTATGTTTTATTTTTAGAATGAAATCCAGAAATATTGCACTGCAAACAGCACCGCATGTCAGCGTAAGTTTTTTTATTCAATGCAATCATGTCAATCCATTTGAAAGCTACTCAACTTGAAATATAAATTATAGAGAACGATAACAAAGCCATGTTCTGGTTACAACTGGTACTTTAATTCCGGTTTCATATTATGAAGCGTTATGTATTATGGTGTTAATAGTACAAGGTTTACCAAATAGTGCTAATTGTGCAATTTAATGCTATAAACAAATATAATCCATAACTGTGATCAAATTTTTCACGATTTGAAAAACAAATTAGGTGAAGAAATTTAACATTGTCTTGTTCTTGGCCGTTATCAGATCTTACGTTTGGACAATTTGTGACGTGTACTGGATTGGCAGTATTTTTTATTTATTGACGATGATTAATAACGTCGTGCATATTGCAGCTGGTCAAAAGGGTGACCCTGGTATCCCCGGAATCAACGGCACAACCGGCCCTCAGGGTCCTCCAGGAACGAATGGAACAGCCGGTACGAAGGGTGAAAAAGGCGACATTGGAAACCCTGGTTTGAAAGGTGACATTGGATCGCCTGGTATGGATGGCGACAATGGAACAAAAGGGGAAAGGGGCGAAAAAGGTGACCAAGGTTTTAATGGCACAACAGGACCTAATGGCCTCGCAGGCTTACCAGGACCTAAAGGTGACATGGGACCACAGGGACCGAACGGTACGGAAGGCCCACAAGGACCTAAAGGTGATGTGGGACCACAGGGACCGAACGGAACGGAAGGCCCACAAGGACTTAAAGGTGATATGGGACCACAGGGACCGAACGGAACGGAAGGCTCACAAGGACTTAAAGGTGATATGGGACCACAGGGACCGAACGGAACGGAAGGCCCACAAGGACCTAAAGGTGATATGGGACCGCAGGGACAGAACGGAACTGATGGTCCGCAAGGACTTAAAGGTGATATGGGACTACAGGGACCAAACGGAACTGAAGGCCCACAAGGACCTAAAGGTGATATGGGACCACAGGGACCAAACGGAACTGATGGTCCGCAGGGATTACCAGGACTTAAAGGTGATATGGGACCACAGGGACCGAATGGAACAGACGGTTTACAGGGGCCGAAAGGTGATACTGGTCTACCCGGATCCACGGGACAGAACGGGTCGCAAGGTATCGATGGACTGCCTGGACTTAAAGGCGATACTGGGGCCACGGGAGCTCAAGGGCCTGCTGGGCAAAATGGAAGCCAAGGTCTGCCAGGGTTACCGGGACAAAAAGGTGATGTGGGGCCAAACGGAACCGACGGGCAAAAAGGAGAAAAAGGCGACACAGGATCGCAAGGGGTCACAGGTTTGACAGGTTTACAAGGACCAAAAGGTGAACAGGGTGTGTCCGGAATTCAAGGAAATAGAGGAGAAAAGGGTGAAAATGGAACTGATGGTAATAAAGGAGAGAAGGGCGAACAAGGCAAAGACGGTCAATCTGGAAAAGACGGAGCAACCGGGCCAAAGGGAGATATGGGGCCATCTGGTATTAATGGTACGGATGGAAATAAGGGTGAAAAAGGTGAGCAGGGGATTAAAGGTGATATGGGTCCAATTGGCAGCATGGGTCTTACAGGAGACAAAGGCGATCAAGGTAATACGGGTATTCAAGGTCAAAAGGGAGAAATGGGGCCACCTGGCATTGACGGTGTTAATGGTACAGCCGGGGCACAAGGACAGAAAGGTGACTCGGGTCAACAAGGGTTACCTGGTCAGAATGGACTAAATGGGTCAAAAGGGGATCCTGGAGAGAAAGGGGATCAGGGTCTTCATGGTCTCGGTGGATTGCCGGGTCAAATGGGACAGAAAGGAGAGCAAGGGGATAAAGGTGATCCTGGAACAATTGGATTAAAGGGTGAAACGGGTACATCAGGTTTAAAAGGAGACATTGGTCCTCCCGGCAAAGATGGTTTAAATGGGACGGATGGACAGAAAGGCGACATGGGAACAACCGGTACCCCTGGAATTAAAGGTGAAAAAGGAGATATAGGTACAAACGGGCCTGTTGGGCCAGCAGGACAAAAAGGTGAACAAGGCTTGAAAGGGGATATTGGAAATCAAGGAATACAGGGAGATAAAGGTAATACAGGACCAACCGGACCGTCAGGATTGAAAGGAGATATTGGGACGCCAGGAGTACAAGGAGAGAAAGGGGAACACGGTTTAAGTGGTTTACCTGGTCGGGTTGGTGACAAGGGAGAGCCGGGTATTCAAGGACCCCAAGGTCCAATTGGTTCAACCGGCAAGGATGGCATGAAAGGGGAAAAAGGAGAAAATGGCACTGATGGTGCAAACGGCCGAGACGGAGTCAAGGGAGAGCAAGGTCTACAGGGAGTAAAGGGAGAACATGGAACACAAGGTAATACACTGTATTTACATATGACCACTTGCTCAAAATTTTCAAATTCGTCTGTTTGATGCGGTTTAAAGTTGTCGCAATCGAATAATAAATTGACTGCGCCCAGAAGTTTCCTCCGTAATGCGACAAGGATATTTCTGTAATGGTAGTGCGATTCGCAGTGTTCTTTCTGCAACAGGTTAAAGGTATAACAGTTGTGCAGAAATTATCTTCTGTACAATCTTTTATAATATGAGGATACAATTGATACTTGTTTAAACTTTATTTCATCGTGTATCAGCATGATGTTATACTTTTGCTCTGATGCATAATAAACAATTCAGTAATTACATTGCAACTAAATCGAAATTAACTTTTAATGGATATTTATTAGAAAAAAAACAATCTGAAAAAGGTTAGTGTTTATTTACGCGAGCGCGTTAGTGAGTAATTCTGTGAAAATAACTAGTTTCTGTGCGCTAACCGATTTGAAACCCCTATTTTTTGCATTGACCGTTCCATTTCGGTGAGCCCAGAATAAATCATTATGGGGAATTTGAATGTAATTTATATGTAGGCAATAGAGTAGCATCTTTTAAAGCGATTAATTTTTGGTTAAATGTGCGGTTTGGCGCGCGTTCGTACCAGTTTTAACCCAAATGGTTTGCATTGACCGTTCCAAGGCTATGATCCCAGCTTTAATCAATTACATTGTTTTATGTCCTGTAATGTATGGGCACTTGCCTTAAACAAAAGACTAGCCGGGGTTAATAAAAATTTCTCCCCAGATAATGTTTCTGAGTTTTATTTCTTCAAATCCAGACTTGCAAGATCTATTTGAAGGCATTGCCGGTCTGCCTGGGCAGAAAGGAGACACCGGTAGTCCTGGACAAAAGGGAGGAAATGGCACTGACGGTGTTGATGGCCGAGACGGAGCCAAAGGCGCACAGGGGCTTACTGGAGTGAAGGGAGAACCTGGGACTCAAGGTTGTACACAATATGCACATATTTCTTATTGTATAAATACGGTGTTAAATTATGACTTTGTCCATGTGGGTTTAAAACATGCTTTAATTTAAATTAATATAATTTTACTTCAATATGACAATGGCAATTTTGAATCGTAAACATACGAAGCACGATTAGTTCTCTTTTGTCGAGCGAAAATCTCTGTCCTTAAAAAGCAGAGCACTCTGCAGTGTTATTTCTGCTATAAGTTAACCGTATACCATTGGTCGACATGATCTGAGAATGCTTTAATAGATTATTATTTATAAATAAAAAAAATACACCCAGTGACCCATAAAAATAAACCAAATTTATGTCATATAAACGTATATATTCTAAGTTGCAAATTCAAATCAGTAAAATGCGAATTACATGTATCTTCAACTCAATCGTAAATAAAAGGACTTTCAATATCTGCTTTCAGGAATTGCAGGACTTCTTGGACAGAAAGGTGACACCGGAAGTGCTGGACAAAAGGGTGACACAGGGCCGTCCGGTTTAAACGGTTTGATTGGAGCACCGGGACTGAAGGGAGAAATGGGACCAGCTGGGGCGAAGGGTGAGACAGGGGCCACGTAAGTTCATTTTGTCTTTAATATCTACACATGCAGGTGCTGTCTGCGGTTATTGTGATGATGGCACACTACCACGAATCCAAGCTTTTGTTTAGCTATATTGCTCCTTTTGTTACTACTAGTTTTGCCCAACGTGAAATGGCTTACTTTGATTTTGTAATTGTTTTCGAAACAGTCAAGTTTGCTTACGATCTATTTTAAGTGTGGTAAATATAAGCTATGCTGAATTGATTGTAGAGTCCGTATATTATATATCACGTTTTATTCAAAATGTCATGTCAGATAAGCACTTGATAATGTCAGAAAACGTGAAAAAAAAGTGTGTTTGTATTGTTCTAGAGGTGTTGGTGTACCGGGTACCAAGGGAGAAGCTGGCGTCAAAGGTGAGCCGGGATTCATGGGACCCCAGGGACTGAAAGGGGAACAAGGGGCACCGGTATGTCAATTGGTCAAATCATATATTTGTGTTTGCATGTTGTGCAATTTCATATTATATTATTTTTAAAAACATGCGGACATGTTTCTTAATAATAACATGTAAATATAACTGTGTTCAAATAAGTAGCAGATTTTAGAGGATCAACTTCTATTATCCTATACATCACGTTATGTTCTATAAACTCACGAAAATATCCGTAGATATATGTACATGTACTTAACTTGATTATACAATTGCATTCTGTAAAAAGGTCGAATAACAATTCAATTGTTTGTAGGGCAAATCCCCGGATAACGATTGCTGTCAAAATCTGAGTAAGTATTCTCTTGAAAGTTTAATATAGTGTCAAATTTCAATTATAAGATGTTCGTTTATATTCGAACTGTGTGGCCGATGCAGCGTTTCGGCTATGGAAACCGATACAGACCAAACCTTTTTTGAATCGCCTGTTTCTTTAACACAAAGCGCAGCCGACTTTTGCAGTTGCTAGCAACTGGATTATCCTCTGCTGTTCTCAGGTTGTATTACATTGTACCTTTATCAGTGAAAACAATGAAAACAACAGATAACGTGATAACATAAGTATCATACTATCAGTAAGTGTCCTTTAGGGACAACGCATTTCATCATCGCTCCGTACTTTGTATTAAACATTCTTAAATGTTTGTTTTATTTTTGTTGACCTGGAACTGTGCGAGAGACGGTAGTCGCACAATACGCACATATAATAAATTTGAATATTGTTGTGATTAAAAAAACTGAGCCAGGGATTTTTAAACTTTATCATACAATAATTTAAAGACGCATTACTTCTCAAAATCAACGAAAATTTCGTACAATATTTCTTTAAATAAAGTTAAACCATTAAACATCAGTGTTCCTTATAGCAATTGCCGAAAATTCAACGCCAGATGGTAAAATTGATGTTTGTAGATATAAAATGCTCGTTTTTATTTTTTTTATGACACAATTAAGTCAATTTATTTTCCCGCAAATATATCTATGCATACGACACACGAACACTAAAATGGTACCATGTTAGTGTTCGTGTGTCGTATGAACAGATATCGTTGCGGGAAATTAAAATGGAATTAAATATGCCTTTTTTTTTATAAAAACGAGCATTTTGTATCTTCAAACATCTATGTTACAAGACCACATCTGACGTTAAAATTTCGGCAATTGCTATAAGGAACACTGATTTTTAATTGTTTAACGTTATTTTACGAAACAGTGTACGCAATTTTCGTTGATTTTGAGTAGTCATGGGGCTTTAAGGTAAAATTATTTTTTTCCGTCAAATACATTTTACTCAAATTAAAATAAACTTTAAACGTTTAAATGTAAGATAGTTTAAAAACAATTAAACGAACAAATAAACGTCTCTTCCAAAGCGGCTGCGTCAAAGGACCGACTAAATTGGCATTAATTGACACGTGGTTGGCTTCCATTACATTCACAATTTATATGTAAATCTTCCAACTAAACAGCCACATCTCAATGAGGGCTTAACACTTATTATTGTTATAATTCTTCCATAAATACAGATATAATTTTGTAAGCCTCGGTCATATCCCACTGCTCAAGACGCAGACTACAGACCATGCGCACGATTTTAAGATCGCAAGGAAAACGCTCGCGGATGATGAAAACATGTGCTGTTCTCACGGTCACGGTGAGGCCGACGCGCTATCACCTCATGGTTGACGCATATTGGCTGATTTTTTAAAACCACTCAAGTGGGCTGCGTATCATTTATTATGCGTGCATGCATCATGCGTCAGAAGCAATAATGGTGCCATTTTCATGCATTCCTTAGGTCGTGCGTCAAACACCCGTCATACGTGAACCGTGCGAATGTTGTACGTCGAACCTACGTCCATCGCACGGTATTTTACTTCGGAATGCGTTTGATTTTTGAAAACTCGCAAATAAGTTATAAAAACTAAGCTAATCATATCAAAAGAATTTCAAGTTCACATACCGAATCAACTATGTATACAAATCATCATTGGTTCATAAATGGGTCTGTGGTAGTTTTTACATCAAGATAAGAATAGGGTTTCCAAAGTTTCGGAGATCCGGATAACAACTGTTTTCGAATGCTGGAACGCTTAAAAAAATAATTACCCGTGTAATGATCCACACATCTCTATCTAGAGGTGCCGAATTTCGAAGGCGGCACCGGCGAAGAAACCGTCACCACTCTCGTCGGCAACACGATCCTACTGCCGTGTGTCGTCACCGGTAACCCGGAGCCGACGGTCGTCTGGGAGAGAAACAACGGTGACATCCCGGCGAACAGAACTGTGAATACACCGATAGGTGAGTATACATATTTCTTTCAATTAAAGTGTGTTTGTTTTAGCCGACACTTTTAGTAGCTCTATTAGAAAATATGTCTCGACGGAACCTATATTTTTACGATAAAATTCTGACTCAGTAAATGTATATATACATGCAATCCGCTCGTAAGGAAATCGGACTTGAGAACAAACTACTAAATGTCACCTTTAACTGTTGTGAATCTTGATGATTTTTTTTTTCTAATTTGTTCTATAGATCAACATATTTAAATACAATCTTTTGAATGGCTTATTCAAAACAATCACAACGCACCTGGTCCCTGCATACACACTCGGTATCCATCTATGTTTATTTAGGTATCGCAATCGACGCGGTGCAGGTTGGGGACTCGGGTAGATACACGTGTAAGGCCAGCAACATCCTGGGGACCACCACCAAAACATTCATACTGAATGTGTCAGGTATATTCTCCAGAACTTATATTCAGTAATACACACCATACATTATTTAATACTCCTGATAATTGATTGACGTTAAAGTATTCCAGACGAACGTCTAGTAAGTTTGCCAGCCTCTTACGGCGTGAAAATCGTCAATAAATGTCAAAAATCGTCCAAAATGGGGAATACGAAGCAAATACACAAACCACGGCCGACACGTGATTCGACCAATTAAAATGCACAATTATCTAGGCCAATATGAGATTCGACGATTCAAAATGCACAATTTTCTCGGCCAATATGAAATTCGACGAATCAAAATGCACAATTAACTTGGCAAATACGTGAGAAATGTTTGGACACCATTTAAAAAATGCTCAAGATTAAAATTTTGAACCTTGTGTGTGTACTTCAACTTTTTATATTACAACCACATATCAAAAAGGGAAGGGTTAATACATATTTGCGAAACTCTTTTGAACGACAACTTGTCGGTTTAACTTGTTTCCATTTTGACTAGCTTCAGATATCCGTCCCTGGAAATATTCGTGTTTTTATTGCTGTAGACTAAATAAATTATTCTTGATTAAATATTTTGATTTAAAGTACATTGGATGAACACAAGAAAGGAAAGGTAATTTGCTGAGCGTTTAATGTCTAAAAATTTACGACAACTTGATGGAAATCCCCGAATGTCCTGTTCGGAAACTGTTTATAATGACAGCACTGTGTGAATCGACCATCATCACGTGTTTTCTAATGGCGACAGGGATAGGTATTTGAATTAGGCTCGGAACCAGTCAAATCTTGGCGTGGATGGTGGTTAGATTTTACTTAGATGCAAAGAAGTTATGATATGATATTTTATAACTCTTTGTCACTAAATTATAACATAATTAATAAAAACAAGAGATGTGTTTGTCAGAAAAACAATGCCCCTGCTGCACCACTTTGAAATAGAATTTCTATTTATCATTTGGCAGATATAGAAATTATCTCACCTTAAAACCTTATTACTTCCCTTGGATTTTGTTTTTTTGACCATGAAGAATGACCAGAATGAACTTGACCTTTCACCATTCAAAATGTGCAGCTCCATGAGATACACATACATTCCAAATATCAAGTTGCTATCTTCAATATTGCAAAAGTTATGGCCAACGTTAAAGTTTTCGGACGGACGGCCAGATAGACAGACGGACTGACAGTTCAACTGCTATATGCCATCCTACCGGGGGCATAATAAAGGTCATCATGATTCCATGACCGTAAAACCAAATAAATGTTCATATTAATCACACATATATATTGATAGTTTGATAATTATTAAGACTGCATATATTTGTTTAAAGCGGGACTGTACGATTTTTACATGTGTTAAATGTTAATATATTGATTAAATTATGTTACGATGACTCAAAATAGGCAATAAAAATTATACTTTGAAGACGAATTTCATTAAATGCAGCAAAGACAAGTTAGCGCTGGTTAAACCGCTGCCGACACTTTTACTCGTATTTGTAAGGAAATAAAATTGTGTCTTTGTGTCGTATGAACGAATCTGCACTAAAACTAAATTTAGATTCACATTGTACAAGAATGATATATATGCTGGCTTATTTGACTTCCAGTCATTTAAACTTTCAGATTTAAATATCTGGCTTATTTCGCATTTTTCGACACATGTTCTTCTTAACTTTTATTTTAATTTATATTGAAATATATGTATACTAATTTTTAACACATTTAAAAAAAAATCATAAATATTTGACAAAATCGTACAGTCCCGCTTTAATGTAAAAATACGCAATAATCCCACTAACAACTTCTTATATAATGACTATATGAGCCTCGCTCTGTGAAAAGGAGGTTTAATGCGTGTGCGCAGAGTGTCGTCCCAGATTAGCCTGTGCAGTCCGCACATGCTAATCATGGACGCCACTTTCCGCTTTTATTGTATTTTTCGTTTAAAAGAAGACTCTTCTTGACAAAAAAATCCAGTTAAGCAGAAAGTGTCGTCCCTGATTAGCCTGTGTGGATTTCACAGGCTATCTGGGACGACGTTTTACGCACATGCTTTAACCCCTTTTGACATAGCGAGGCTCATATGTACTCTTATCATTGTCCAAAGCGGGTCAAGCGGTTGTCACACCTGTCCGGAGGTTCGTGTCCGTACGCCCAGGGGATACCGTGGATGACGGATGTACCGTACAGAACGTCAAGCAGCACGTGACGAAGTACTCCAAGGTATGATTTATACATTCTTCTTCTTCTCCCCATTAATCGCAGGGCTCCTCTGGAGCATCGACACACTTTAACTATACAAGGAGTCTTAGGCCCTGGGTAGAACTAGTACTTGGTGTCTTTGAAAGGAGAAAAGAACGCTCCCACAGTGGGGTTCAAACACGTGACCTCCCGATCGCTAGGCGGACACCATAACCACGGTATTTACATGTACCAGTTCTTGCTTCAGCGATACCATCATCATTGTGTACTACCAGCAGCAGCGTTTCTTAGTGACAACATAAGTATTTTGTCTCTTATTCTTTGCAATTAAATCGTTTACATCCTTATTAAAGTTGCAAACAAATCAGAAAATTAATACTTAACGAAATCTTTTCATTATGTATAAGTCATTCTATGATCACACAACCATTATACTTCAATTGAATATGCTAGAGGTCGACAGAAACCTTCTTTGGGCTATGTATTTACCCAGGATTGCACATACGCTTATAATCTGAGGCCGCTGCTATAATCCTCATAACACATGTGTTGTAAGATATTTGGTAAGGCGGACTCCTGATCAATGGATCTTATGACACCAGGTTCACGGCGGTCTGCCCACGCACCAGATCCTGCCCAACGAGGACATCGTGTTCCGGTTCAACTCCACCAACGACTCCGGGGAGTATCAGTGTACATCCGTCACGGATCAGGGAACATTCACCGCCTCGTTCTTCGGTACGTATAGGCGTCGCTATGGTTAATTTATACTGCAGTTTGAAGAATTTAGTGTTTGTTTCGGTTGATCAGCGAGTTTAATTCGTGTGTGCTGATACAATTGTGTGTTCAAGAACATATTTTGCATGATATCGAGTGGTTTAAAAATGTAAAATGAACTTAAACAAAAGCATTTTCTTTTCGTTTTATTCCTTTACCATTTTTTTACATGTTTAAAGGTTGAACGTGATTGATTCTCTTCACTTTTTGCTTCACTCCACAATTTGCAAACGTGAATTACCAAATTTAAATCAGTGATATTTTCCAGTAGACCACAATAAGGAAGGTAAAACAAATTCAGTATCTTTTGTATAATGCACGAGTTTAATATCCCATTTAATCACGGATAATCAATGAACCCAATCTTTATGCAGCATCCTTTATTTGTAAAAAAATCATAATGGGAATATGACCAGTTTAGCAACACAATCAAAACATAAGTTTTCCGTTGTTATGATGACTTGAACTTAAGTTGATAAAGAAAACGATACAAGTTTTTTTCAAGAATCTCACGTCTACCTTTCCCATAAAAGTAACGTTGTTTATGATTTCAGTGTATCACAACCTGACGTCATTCTCCTGTGACCAGGCGTTCCAAGTGTGTGCGCAAGATGGCGCTGTGTGCGGGTATGTTACTGTCATTCATAGTCATTTACATAGGTTTATCCGCTAATTAACATCAGGTACACGTACATCTATTTTATATCCACGAGGTCATGTATTGTCATTCAAATGAGAGTGGCCTCAAATCTTGCATCGATATGTTACTGCAACGTAAACTAATTTAACATTTGTATTACCTACGCGTACAAACAAGAACATGCCACCTGTTAAAATGGAATATATTGTGCCACATAAATAAAAAGGAGCATTTTGTCCCATTCACGCTAATGCTGAAAATAAATATACCACCGGCGGGGATCGAACCCGCAATCCCCGGCTAGAAGGCCGGTGCCTTATCCATTAGGCCACGTCGGCGTATACATTGTTTGGATTTGTTATGGTTTAACTTTATTTTAAGAAACATTTCACGAAATATTCGTTGATTTTGAGTGTTAATGGGGCTTCAAGATGAGTCGTTTTAGCTGAATCGAATTCATTTTGTCTTTGCGTTTGACTGTACATTCTCATATATAATTAACTTAATTTGTCATTCAGTACACGCTTAATTTGTATGTTGGTTATGATATCGGAGGGCAGTGTTACTTTTCCAACTCCGTGGTTTTGTTACAGAGCGGAATGTCCTCCTGGCTGTACCAACTTAAACCCACAGTTTGTAGCTACGAAATATTCCGTGGTAAGTACTTCGCCTACAGATGGTTATGTCGATTTTTTTGCAAACAAGAGCAATAACAACTCAAGCATTACTTGTTGATACATCTAATACGTATGAACAAATAACAAGCGTTATGTGTTAAAATGCATCAATTGACAACATGAATACATTGATATGATAATCAGATGTTAACTTCAATATTACTGATGGTACGCGCTTGGCTACCGTTGCTAAATTACAAATAAACGGCGACAATCGATAATTCGAAAACTGTAAAATAACTTGTCATTGCGCTCTTCTGTACATGAATGATGTCGGGTCATGGCATTACATAATTAAATGTATATTTCTTATTGTTATTCAGCTGCATTTGTGGTTTAATATATCTGTTTTAAAACTCATTGATGATTAACAGATTAAAACTAAAACTAAATTCAAGGAACAGATACAAAAGCTGACTAAGGATTGTACGGTTATTGAAGGATTTGTTGTTACCATGTTTACTTACAGAACCTACCAATCTGTCGCGCGGCTGTTAACAACGGGAAGATCGACGCCCGGGGAGGCCAGGTTGTATTCCAGGTCCTTCAGAGCACGTAAGTTGTTCCGTAATTGATTTCTCTAGATTGTACACACACTGGTTATTATTGAAGATACCATGCATCCTCGCCTTCCATAAAAGATATCGGGGCTTAGTCTAGATGTGTGCTTATGTCGATTTGACGACTGTTCCGACCCATAAATTTATTATAAAAAAAAAACAACATAAAAAATATTTCTGTTTTTTTTTTACAAATGGTTTTCCATCGCATCCTTCAATTTAAATAGCAATTTATGTTTTACAAACAGCTGTTGTGGTACATCACTATAAGCACAAATTGCATTTATTATAGAGAAAGGATGCAATAGGGAAATACCGGTAAATGGTACATATGAATAACGTTATTTCAGACGAGCATTCAGTTTATTTATGTTTATTTGTTTAATTGGTCCCTACTTAATAATGTCTCTGATGGATAATATTTATAAGATTGATAATGGCTTGCGAGAAAAACATTCAATTTTACACTTTTTCATTCTTGTGATGTTGACGCTTGCCTTGTATGTCATTTTTCTACCTTTCAGGAACGGACTGGAAGCAAGGTTTCTGGATTTCCCCTCGTGATTCATGCAGATTTAACTGGTTTAATATGTGTTTTCTGTTGTATATCAAGAAATATACGGTTTATTGTATGCCAGTGTGTATTTCCTTCCGATCGTTTGTGTTTGTCGCGTATCTTCTTCTCGATTGCCGCTTCATTTTGAGTCAATAATGCAGCGCGAGATCTTCTGCAGGGCCTCCATCTGTTATGGCGCGTGTGAAATTGCATATTTAAGCATCGTTAACCCTTATATTGTACAAAGCATATTATTTTTACCACGTAAGACAAATGAATATTATTGTTTGAACGTGTGAAATATAGCAAACTCTTTTTTTTATCACACGTCCTTGTTCCATTCGTCACATTTTATGTGAATTTTACTATTGTTTCTTTTTTAATTTGTGATGAAGATATTTTTTAAAGGTGCAAACCATTTTGCAATATAAAAAGTACAATTGAAGCATTATATTCGTAAAAAAAAAATTCATGTCTTAGAACAGAATCCGTGTGAGTATTAAAGCCTCACAGACCGTCTTACTAGCTGATGTTTTGCCAGTTAATCCACGTCTCAAAATGTCCATTTGATCGGCCGTCTGTTCGTTCGCCCCGTTCTCTTCCGCTCTGAAGGGATATTAAACAGTGTATTATTATCATATTCTTTATGGTTTAAACACCATACACATATGACATCATTTTTTTCGGCGATGTGTTAAATATATTAAAGTTACAGAATTACTCCAATGTTTAGCGTCTTTGATTAACTGATCTGCCCCACATCGTCCGCCGCCAGTTATTCGTCACCAACTTATCTTTCAGACGAAATAATTTTCACATTCATGTTCCTAACACTTGACCAGTCTTAAGATGATGATGTTGTGTCCGACCATACACTATCGGCACGGCTCTTAAATGAATCCTTGCCAAGTTTCACTAGGCTACTTACGCAATTGTTAGATTAATGTACACCATTAAAATAAACTGCTGAAATAAAGTGGCTAAATATGTTAAACAGCCAATTAGAGTGTCGTCGAATTCGTTAATAATATTCAAAAATTGAATTATTTATGTTTCAGTTAAAAGCTTGTGCGCAAGTCTAAGACCAGCGTACGTTGCTTAGTGAA
The DNA here is from genome assembly GCA_007657795.1 of Dreissena rostriformis. NCBI lineage: Eukaryota > Metazoa > Mollusca > Bivalvia > Myida > Dreissenidae > Dreissena > Dreissena rostriformis. The sequence continues at coordinate 30,158 of VMBQ01006094.1, read as the reverse complement.
ACGAACCCCTTGACTCTAGAACTACTGCCCCTTTTATGCAAAAGAAAATCCAAATGAAAAATATGAACATTCACCTTTTTAGTTGTGAACATATAGAACTAACAAATAAAATGCAAACGATTGTCTGCATGATTGACTAAACTTAACATCGCAAGTTATTTAAATATTTGTATGTTAAAATGACATTAACGTAAATAAAGAATTCGCCTGGTTTGTGGATCTTATGAGTTTCAAGAAAATAGACTGACCTTTATGGAACATAGTGACGCGAAGAATAAACAACTGACATTACAGAATCGAGACCCAAATTCGCTAACACATTCTTAGACTTCGAGACAAGACATACGCGCAAGAACAATATTTACAAGTAACTATATATAGAGGCTTTCAATGGTGCATATCTCAGCAGCAAAATGTTCTAAATAAAGGAGGACGTAATTAGAGGTGGTTATAGTATAATTAAATTATATTTATAAAATACAACAATTTTGTTAAACGTATTTATTCTTAATCTGAAATCAATGAATTTGTTGGTGAATTCGGGGCTTTGTCAACGATGGCAGGGGCTTTTCATATTTTTCAAAATATAAAGCAAAGTATATACTCAAACAGAGATTCGATTTTGATAAAGGTGTGTACGTTTTTAACGAAAATTCAACATAACTATTATGTCTAACATACGCGGTGTCATGTTATCTTCACCTATGCTTATCATAACGACACGCACGTCTTTATATTTCGACAACACCTCTTGAGGAACGACAATGACTTAGTAGATGACAAAATATCGAATATTAAGTTTAAACAACTTTCCCAATTGTTGTCTACAGAACAAAAATGACAGAGAAAAAACCTTCAGTTTGGGGTCGATGTGGCTTATCAACGATATTGCAGTGGTGTTTTATATTGGGATTATTAGGAATGGCAGTGTTTCAATTATTAGAACTCGAAAAAGTGAAACATGAGTTGGAAATATTAAGATATGGATATAATATGATATTGGTAAGTTTGAGGCAGATGATCAAATTTGATTACGGTAAAAAAATGAGTTTTTTTTCGCGGAAGAGAAGTATGCCTGAACTTTATTATCCCACAACATATGGTTTATAATCAGCTGTTCCTATAGCAACCGATTCCATTTATAATTTACATTACATGTATATTTACTTCATCATCGAAACAAACAGTTTATATTCCGTTATCAAAACATTGCAAACCGTGCGATAACTGGTTGACAAAATTTCGTGTTCATTAATACGGATGAGTAAAATAATGGCCAATGATTTTACACTTCACTTATAAATACTCTCCGAAAAAAGTCTGGTAAGAAACCATCATTTGATAAGATAATGGTAAATATAACATTGCAAACACCGCATGAATGTAACTGGATGAAAACCCAAAGTTTCATTGGTTGCATTGCCCTATAGAACAAGACATTAAACCGTTTACACGCCTCATAAATTATTCTTGAAAACGAAACATTATTAACGTTCAGCCCTACAGACAATCCAGAAGCATGGCGTATTGGAGTGAACGTGGTTACCGACGTTATATTAACTGTTTTACAAGGTGTCCACTCGATTAGAAGAATTCACTTTATGAATTGATACGTTCTTACGAAATGTTGGCATTGAAATCTTATATATTCTATTTAATCTCATTGCGAACAACGAATAGCACAATGGTATCTCTTTCCCGCAGCAACAAGACAACAACAAAGGTACTGGACAACGTTTAGTACGGGAACCACCAGACAGAGTCAAGCGACAAACAGCAGACAGCATCTCTCTGCAAGATATTCAGGTAGGGTTATTGATACAAAAAGACCGTTTAATTGAACGGTTCTGATGGTCCTATAAATAATGCAAGTAGATTGATCATTTCATATAAAAAATATATACAATTCACTTCGCAATTGCACAATTTGCATTCCTGGGTTTACCACGTGACGATGATGATCAATCTACTTGTGTTATTTATAGTTAGCTGGTAGTTACCTGGTAGACATACCCAACAGAAAAAAAAAAAATAAAAAAATAAAGTCAAAATAAAAAAACAAACTTTTTTCAAGTAATGTTATATACCAGTCGTGATATTTTAATTAATCTAAACTAATAATTGTAAAAAATACGGTATTTTAGAACTTTTCTTTTTTCGTCATTCGTGGTTTACAGTCCCTTTAAATGCTGAATATGGCATGAAATGAATCTCCAGAAACTATATCAGTAGAAATTCTTGTACTTTTCCACTTCTTTTTATAACATGACACCAATCATAAATCTCAAAACGGCATATACTTTCGACTAAATAGAGCAAAAATAAGAAAACTTAAACTAAATTAATATCAAATGATTAAAAAAAACTGCGATCTACGGATTGGAACGGTCAATGAAGTTTATATAAATTATTTTAATCTTTTATTTTTAGAATGAAATCCAGAAATATTGCACTTCGAACAGCACCACTTGTCTGTGTAAGTTTTTCTATTCAATGCAAGCATGTCAATCCAATCAAAAGCTACTCAACTTGAAATATAAAATATAGAGAAAGATTACCAAGCAAACTTCTCGTACTTTCATCCCGGTTTCATATTTTGTAGCGTTATGTATTTTGGTGTTAATATTACAAGGTATATATTAAAAAGTGCTGATTGTGCAATTTCATGTTACACAAAATATATAAAACATACCTCTTTTTACCCGCTGATTAAATGATTCACGACTTTAAAATTGTTAAGGTGAAGAAAATTAACAATCTATTTGAACGTTTGAACAATTATTGGCTCGTATTTGATTGTCAGTACATTTCATATTGACGGCAAACGTAACTTATTTGTATTTTATGCAGCGGGTCAAATGGGCGACCCAGGTAGCCAAGGAATCATCGGCCCTCAGGGTCCTCCAGGGCAGAATGGTACAGATGGAGTAAAAGGGGACAAGGGAGACAGTGGTTACCTTGGTCCGAACGGTATCAAAGGCGACATAGGTCCGCCAGGGTCGGATGGTGGAAACGGCACAAAGGGGGATAGGGGAGAAAAAGGTGATCAAGGAAATAACGGTACCATAGGGTCGAAAGGCGATATTGGACCTGCTGGGCCTCCTGGACAAAATGGTACAGATGGAGTAAAGGGAGACATGGGAGAAATTGGAAATCCTGGTCTCAACGGAACAAAGGGTGATATTGGCTTACCTGGCATAGATGGGGTGAATGGCACAAAGGGAGAATATGGTCCAAAAGGTGAACAAGGAGTAACCGGATTACAAGGACCATCGGGATTGAACGGTTCTGATGGTCTCAAGGGTGATATCGGACCGCAAGGTCCTAGGGGATTGAACGGCTTGCCCGGAACACAAGGACCTTCGGGATTGAACGGTGCGGATGGTCAACAAGGTTCTAAGGGTGAAATTGGACCACAAGGGCCTACGGGATCGAACGGTGTTGATGGACAACAAGGTCCTAAGGGTGAAATTGGACCACAAGGGCCTACGGGATCGAACGGTATTGATGGTCAACCAGGTCCTAAGGGTGAAATTAGACCACAAGGGCCAAAGGGAATTAACGGAACCGATGGTCTACAGGGTGCTAAGGGTGATATTGGACCACAAGGGCCTCAGGGATTAAATGGTGCCGATGGTCAACAGGGCATAAAGGGTGATATTGGACAACAAGGGCCTCAGGGATTTAACGGCAGTGATGGTCAACAGGGTGCAAAGGGTGATATTGGACCGCAAGGACCACAGGGATTTAACGGTACTGATGGTCAACAGGGCCCTAAGGGTGATATTGGACCGCAAGGACCACAGGGATTTAACGGCAGTGATGGTCAACAGAGTGCTAAAGGTGATATTGGACCGCAAGGGCCTCAGGGATTTAACGGTTCTGATGGTCTACAGGGCCCTAAGGGTGATAGTGGTCCACAAGGACAACAGGGATTTAACGGTTCTGATGGTTCCGACGGGCAAAAGGGAGACAAAGGTGACACGGGCACGCAAGGACCAATCGGCTTAACGGGTTTGCAAGGTAATCAATGAATGAATAGGAGACTAGTTTTGCCTAAAACGCTAGTGTAAAAGGAAGCTCAAGAGGGGATATGTTCGCTATCACAGAAAATAACTGTATTGCCGTTCATGTGTGGGTAAAATGTAATTTCGTTTTTACACTATTAATTAAGGATATTAATAATTGATATATATTTTCATTTTTGCATTGCAGTATACATCTCCGTACTAAAGTTTTGTTTTCAAATATACTTTAGGAATGAAAGGAGAAATTGGACAATCATGGGAGTGCGTAAATAATACATTTTGTTCTTCTTATCGGCTTCACTGGTGAATTTCTTAAAAATCTAGGAAAATTAAGTCTTCAATCTGAACAAGTAATAATTAAATAAATAATTCACATTACTTAATTTTATTCTGAAAAGTGTCATTAACAATCGCGACAACGTAGCACGCGTATATTAGTATTATAATATTATTTGATACTTAGGTATCCGTGTATATTTGTGAATGGAATTGTGTCATAACGATATATAATTTAAAAAAAAAACGGTTTCCGGTGCTTCTTGTCTCCAAAGATGTAAGGGGGCGCCTGGATCGCCGGGACTCAAAGGGGAGGTAGGCAGTCCGGTATGAACCACAATAGGTTGCCTTTATTGGACCAAATGTATTTAACCCACCCTTAGCATTTAACAATTTAACATACAAAACAACAACACAAAACATTTACATATGTATGTATGATTAAGTCATAAAGTCTTACTCTGAAAACATATCGACTTTTATAAAATTAATTAATTCTCTGTTTGTCATCAGAAACTCAGTAACATGTGCATATTTTAAACTACAGAAAAGTAAGTTATTCTTATTCTGTGACAGGGTGTTGCGCAAAGTACAGATTGCTGTCAAAAACTAAGTAAGTACTTATCTTTAAGTTTAACAGCCGTTATAAAATAGAGTTTAATGCCGTTAACATGTGCCAAATATTTTTTTTTCTGTAATTGACGCTCTTAAACTATTGCATAATTAATACAAAATAAATAAAATTAAATAGTCAGTGTAACCATTAGCTTATTTATTTAATAGTTAATACTTAGTTTCAGTATGTGTAAATACAAAAATATGGAAACAGATTCATGGAAAAAACAGGGTGTGCTACATCATTTTACGTTTGTGTGTCATACTAAATATACGTTCGCAAGAATTCTTACAATCACATCACATCACAATCCATGTTTGTGGAGAAATCGCACCAGAATGCTTAGAACGAAAATTAAAGACAAATGCACCACTCAGTTTGTATGAGTTTGGTTGTTGTTTATTTTCATCATTGTACTTTAAATAATTCGTCGTGAATGGTACTGCATGGGACTTACTACAACGCGTGTTATTATTTTAATGCAGATCGTCAAATTATTTCTTGATTACACACGCTTCACTTACCGGTTTTACAATGCTATTTCAGGTCCACCTACAATTCTAGCTAAGCCGGGCGAAGAGATCATAATTGTACACGTGGGAAACACGGTAGTGCTACCTTGTGTGGTCGAGGGGTATCCAGAACCGAAGATTGTCTGGAAGAGAGAAAACGGTGTATTTCCAGCAAACCGATCTGTGAACATTCCATTAGGTCTATACAAAATATTTTCGCATTTTTTTTTCAATGTAGTTTGTAAAGTAAACTAAGTACATGTAGTTACATTCTCTTGTTGTTAAAAAAATAGACATTTATCAATTCGCCGCGCATTCTCTGAGGAAACTCTAAAACTGATTTAACTAAAAGGTCAATTGAAGGAGCGTTTAAAAGATTCTCATTTTCCAAGCACACACATAACTAGCTGAATCCGATAACAAAGAACAAAAAGACATCAACGCGTATAAAATACGAAGCGTAAAATTCAATTTTCTATTTTCTCACTTAACTGTGAGACCTTAGTATTTATTTTTGCCGGCATTGCACATAGAGATCGACAAATTATCAATATGTAACCGCATTACTTACACATTATAATCTTAATCACATGTAACCGTTTTTTTTATATTATATGACAGAGTTATACAAGCAAACTACCCGTAAATTGCATTTTTGTGTAAACCTCTGTTTCAGGTATCGCAATAGAAGCCGTGCAAGTGAGTGACTCAGGGCGATACGTATGCACTGCCACTAACATCTTTAAAGAAGAGAGAAAGGTGTTTATACTGCAAGTACATACGAATTAATGCAACAAAACGAAGATTTGAACGGACTACTTCAAGGACATACATGTTTTGTAAACTAAAACCATTTATCAAACGCATGAGTGACTTTCGTTCCAAGTACCTTTCTATTTACAGTACAGTGAAAGCAGTGTCTCCAATTTTCGTTATTAAATTAGTCGAAAATGTTTTGTACGGTCGACTTGTGGGACATTCATACTGCGATATACCCCATGTCCCAAACTCATGATAGCAATTACTTATCTTTCAAAGTAAAATAAGATGATTGTTGTGTCAATCATAGTTGCAGTTATAGAATCAATTTAGACATGGAAACCGACTGTGAGTGAAACAAAATTATAGGAGCGCATGCGTGTGACGTCATCACGATAGCATAGTTCTAAATGAAACAAAATAATCTACACAAGGAGACCCTCGATATACCGGAATCGTAAGATACATAAAACATATACAAACTCATTGAGTTAAAGGAAACAGTTGTTCTTTCAACTAACAATTACTCTTGTGTAGTTAAGTTGTTTCTAGTAATCTAAAATGGTGCTAGACGTGCATACATTGATACGAAGCAGGCCTTACTGTCGTATCTACGGGTCCGTTAACGGACCCATTCACAAAGCAAAATTATGAATAATATTCCGAATTTGAATTTCCAAAAAGAAAGAAGTGTAAAGTGTTTTTTTTCTCCATTACTCGATCAAAGTATATAAAACTGATTTATATTATTTGTTCTTTTAATTTGAATTATTATAAAGAGTAATATTAAATTAGTTTTTCAAATCAGTGGACTGTTCGCGCACAAGAATCCCAATCCCGAAATTGCATTTTTCCTAAAATGGACAGGAAAAGGTGTGCGCAGTACTCTAAATAACAAACAAAATGGTGTCTGACCTTAAGTTAAACACAGCTGATATCGGAGAATCAATTTCCAATCATATACTGAAACGTAATTTCTTCACAAAAAAGGTAAAATAATAACAAACTGATATGTTTTCGGTGATTTATTACATTCACAAATGATTTTAAAAGGATTAATACACCGATACGCGGTATCACTATCCTACAGTTTATTTGGCATATCCATTGATCTTTGCAGCTCATTTTCGCTAAAGTAAAGACAACATGGTGTTGTGCAGGAAAGTTGACAGTTTTATCACGTGTACACTAAATTATATTACAAATGTATATAGTAGTATATGTATAGTATTATTCTTAAACGCCCCTTTGATTTAGATAGTACACTATAGTCACCGAATGACTCAATAATTTAGTATAATGTAACCCGATAAGAATCAGGATGTGAAATACACAGAACGCTTGAATCAAACTGACATGTGCACAGTGCACGCAATTTAAAAAATAAACTGAACTCGAAATGCCAAAATGGTAACACTATCACTGATATCTTGAAATCATCAACAAAAAGCTTACATGTCACCGTCAATTATAAACGTTTTATACTGATTTTTCAATTTCGAATTAAGTTTAGGAAATATCTAAAGGATTGTGCCCCTTTCGCAATACTCTCATCAGGAATAATTTTGTTGGTGTCGTGTTTTCTTCTTGTGACAACAAACAAAATACCAGCAGGCCCTGATCCAGACGAGTCTGTCATGGGGGAACACAAGTCGGTCGCGGGCGTTTTAGTGAACTGACATCCTTACACCCAAAAGACGGCAATTTATTCATTCATGCATCCATTCATCGGAACGGCAGAAGCAAAACACAATCCGCTTAACGTCTTTCATCCTGTTGTATATCAATTTTGTATTCTCGGCGATACAGATCTTTTAAATTGTGCGCATCGAGCTTTACAACTATATTAAAAATGGCAAGAAACAACTTACCATACGAACTAGTTTCCGTATTTCTTATATGGCAAGTACTTTTTTATTCGTAATAAATCCTCGGAAGAGAGATAAAGCCAACATGAGTTGGTAACGTTTTATTAAATGAACAACGTTCACAGCGGATTTTAACGTCATAAAATTAACGTCACGTGACGTAAGCAAATAGTAATTGACGTCGTTGCTGAGTTACTGAAAACCCGAATGACCATAAATCGGCTGTTTAAAAATGGGCTGATTCAAAACACTTTTCCCAACATGCATACGTTGCTTTACTAGGAACGTCGAATGTGAGTTGGACACAGTTGCTAGGTACGTCGAATGTGAGTTGGACACAGTTGCTAGGAACGTTGAACGTGAGTTTGACACACTTGCTAGGAACGTCGAACGTGTGTTGGACATAGTGGCTAGGAACGTGAGTTGGACACAATTGCTAGGAACGTCGAACGCGAGTTGGACACAGTTGCTAGGAACGTCGAACGTGAGTTGGACACAGTTGCTAGGAACGTCGAACGTGAGTTGGACACATTTGCTAGGAACGTAGAACGTGAGTTGGACACAGTTGCTAGGACCGTCGAACGTGAGTTGGGCACAGTTGCTAGGAACGTCGAACGTTAGTTGGACACAGTTGCTAGGAACGTCGAACGTGAGTTGGACACAGTTGCTAGGAACGTAGAACGTGAGTTGGACACAGTTGCTAGGAACGTCGAACGTGAGTTGGACACGGTTGCTAGGAACGTCGAACGTGAGTTGGACACAGTTGCTAGGAACGTCGAACGTGAGTTGGACACAGTCGCTAGGAACGTCGAACGTGAGTTGGATACAGTTGCTAGGAGCGTCGAACGTAAGTTGGACACAGTTGCTAGGAACGTCGAACGTGAGTTGGACACAGTTGCAAGGAACGTCGAACGTTAGTTGGACACAGTTGCTAGGAATGTCGTTCGTGAGTTGGACACAGTTGCTAGGAACGTCGAACGTGTGTTGGACACAGAAATCTGTTCGCCGGGTCATACTCTAAATTTTTTCAATACCAGAAGGCCTTGCAGAGGCTTTTATCGACTGAGAACCAGGGGATGCTGCAATTGGACTGCGGGAATACATGTTATTGTACAAATTCGAGACCAATAACTTGGTCGCTCAACCTGACGTGTCGTACAAATTAATTACCTACTACCTTGGGGATGTGGCAATTAAAGGATGGGTCCCAGATAATAAAGAACACTTTGTCTCGAGGAAACAGACGGCAAGAATGCAGCCGTTCATAATTGGAAGTGAGCTGGTAGGGGAGACGCCCACTCTCCACATTGAGTGATGCTCGTCTGGTAAGCCGTTCGGTACGACGTATAAATGCACTGCCTAAGGAAATATTCATTCCTTCATGTCGTTGGGATCCATCCCATCATATTTTTATTTCATCATTACTTGGACTTCAACCCAACCACATTGAATCTGTGGTAGTCCTCCATCTTACTACCTCTGTGGTAGTCCTCCATCTTACGACCTTAACGTAAAGAAAATCTCATGAGCATGCCGCCACAGTATCTTCACATTCAAGTCCAGCACTCCCTACACAAGCCGTTATTCGAGTCACTTTGTTTTCCGCCGCTCCTGGTCTTCTTACTGCTCGAACATCTGAGTCAACGCCAGTTTCACAACATCTCAAGCTCTCCATTCTACAATCCCCTTTCACCTACACCAGTAAACACATCATCAACTCCAAATAATGAGCCTGCAGAAGTACCATCACAAACACAGTCACCCAAGAACACATCAGCCTTCAGAATTCCACCAGTCTTCATCCCCACATCACGCCGTTCCTCGGTCAAAGAAGTCCTCAAGACGAAGGCCCATTCACTTCTTCTCGAAGGCAAGGCCGATTTCTACTACTCCAGCCAGCTGGACGAGAATGGTATGATGTTCCTGCCAACAGTATCCAGATAACTCGAACCATCTCTTGGCAACCTGCTGACTGGACGTCCTGGGCTCCAGATCTAAAGACCTTTTTAACGAGTTCGTTGCAATAACACTCCATTTGCACACCAGGCCGCTTACAAGATCTCCCCTGAGGGCTCGATATAATTTCCTAGCACTCCCTGGAAGCCTTGATATTCAAAACGACGCCCTTTCAGCAACGATGAAACAAAACTTCAATCTTGTTCGACTGATTGCCCTCGATGGAGACCCAACCGCACCAGATGTCCAGATGTCAATCTTGTCCGCCTTTGATGCCCATCCCCGTGATTCCTTCCTTGATGATCTCCTTGCCCGCCTGAAGGATGTGTCACTACGTCTGAAGCACAAGAAGAAGAATTAAGTATCTATAACATTAATGTGGCAAACCATTGTTATAAGTAAAAAATATTTTTTTAGCATCATTATTGTTTCATTTACATTTGTTATTGTAGTAAAAATTCAAAATTCAGGAGAATTTAAATCTTTTAAGTAGAGGGAAGTGTAATGTTCACACCATACATACTTTGTAAATGTTGTCCGAATCTAAATCATCCAAATATCAGTACAAAAATTACTGTTGCTTTCATTGTGTCTACATAATGCATTGTAGTTAACAAGATAGTGATTTATCAGTTTTTTTATGCTAAAATCTTTGTATTTACCTCTTGTTTAGTCCATTACATGTTGTTGTTGTATGATTAGTCCGATTTTAATATTATTACTGAAATTCCTGCACTGTAAAAATAGATAAAGAAATGTACATAGATGACGTCATATGTAGGAATACGGTGTAGTGTTATTACATGCATTTGATTTCAAATAGGTGTTAAACGTCTAATGATCACTCCTCTTTTTGCATTCTAAGACGATTTTTATAATAAATAACATATTGTTCATTCATGTATATTGTTGAAACATAATTGTTCGCGTGGAACTATTTGAGACGCTTCCTGCGTAGTTAATACTTAAGTTTGTATGATGCAGCATTTCATATTGAATTATTATACATGACTATTTAAAGCTATTTATTGTTTCAATATATCAAGCTTAACCTGTTCTGTGTTTTAGAAATGACATTGATGATGATTGTTGATTTATTATTATTTAATTTGTATTCTTGTTTACGTGCAGCCGCAATACTTCCAAATATGCTGCAGGATGCTGCACGATTATGATTGGCTGCAGCCAAATCTGCAGCATCCGAAGGGTATATAAAAAGGTTCTCCGCTCAGTTTTGGCAACAGTCGCTTACAACAAACATCACTGTTCGTGAACTCGAAAAGTCTTTAAAAAGTCAGAAACACACATTCAATTTTTCCTAAAAATTACAGTAACTACTAAGTGAGAGTTATTATATTAAATAAGCATCAATGAAGGTTTGAGAATGTTTACGGTATAAAACGTTTTGAACTTTTTATGATAAAAACATTTCACAAGGCAGAGCAACTGTTCGTCAAACGTTCGTCATTTATTCGTTAATACATCTGAAATGAGTATTATTGTATTATTTAAGTATATTTCATGCACGAACGTATACAAAGAGAGTATTTTAAAACTTTAAGCGATCTCCGTCATCTTTATATTTAGAGATTGTTGCTAGACTCAAACTCAAATCAACATCGAGTTGAGAATACGTTGAGAATCTAATTTACCGAATTTTAATATACTTGAAAACCAAAAAAAAAAATCTAAACAACATTAAGACATGCATATGAACGCCTAGAGAAAAAACGCAGTTCAGTGAATCTGCCATGTAAGTAGCTTACATTACTTATAGACAATCTAATATTAATGATAAAAGCGCTAGATTAAAATTGCGAGGATCATGCTTTAAATTCCTTGAACATTATTCAAAAGTGCTGTATTGGGACAGCTATTGTTTTAACATTTCCATATAGAACAATAAAAAACACTGAAATTTACCTTTATTTTAATGATAAAATACTTGTTGAAGAAGCTTAAAATGATCAATCTATGTACATCATCGTATACTATATGAGTGTTTGATCCATATCGGATTATCTGGAGAGAAACGATGTTGAGTAATTGTGGATACTCTCTACGCAGATATTGTATAACACCATTAGCCAATCCAAACAATTTCCAGCAAACAAAGTTCAATATAGCTCATAAGAAAGGATGAGTTGTAGTAGAGAGGGCATTTGGTGTATTAAAGAACAGACTCAGGTACATTATCATAATTTATAAATGTAAAATGTGATATAACATATACATATATAAAACATCACTTAAAAATAATGTATGCTTGCACAAATTCTATTGCTCCACTGACCTTGGAAACATTACAATACGAGATAATCCCACTTATCAACATTATATTTAATGTGAAAGTGTGTACCTTTTTTTCAGAAATGTACAATGTTTAAAAAAATCCAAATACATAAAACTAGTTTTATGTCATCATTTGTGAATATGTGATCAGCATATTTTACACGCGTATTTATGGTGTGAGAAATGTGTCATTCTTGGCTGAAATTTAAATAAATGATCAAAATTTATCAGTTAACAATTGTAGTATGATTTATTTCTTTAATCGATTGCGAATTATTAACATTGAAAAGGAACATAAGCCAACATACACCTATCTTGTTTAATGTACCTTCAAAAGCCTACATACGACCTGTGGATGTCTTCCATTCACTCCATTCAAATTGTATGTGCATGAATGCAATTACACACTTTTTGTGTAGACCGAAACATTGAGAATCCAACCCTTATGCCCGATTGTGATGATGATGCGATTGATAAGTTTAGAGCACGGGAAAAACAAATCATGCCAAAAAGACAAATTAAACAACGCGAAGAAAGGGAAAAGTTCTAGAGAAGACAGGGATTGAAAAGCTAGACATTGAAACGACACAAATGATATTCTATGGACTAGGGCAAACTGAAAACCAAGTAAATAATGAACTTGTTCAACTACAGTCACACAAAGATAAGGAGGAAGGTTTAAAAGCATAATTGAGGTTTTAGGAAAAATGGTTTTAAACAAACCTGTCAAAATTAAATGATTACAACTTTTTTAAAGTTGAAAATGGAAAAAGAAGTAAAATTATCAGTTGAGGAATTTAAATTAAATGTCCTTGCAGTGCATTTTCTATTCCTACACCTGAAAATTCAGACCCTCACCTCTAAGTCGGCAAACGCATAAATGGCTCGACAATGGAAATGCAATAGGGTACACTGTTAGTCATTTGACAGGTGAATATCTGGAATCAGTATGTTACCATGTTTTATGAATGTAAATTATTCATTCACGTATTGGTACCATTCAAGATTATTAGTATTGTACTTCAGGTCTCAGGGTTCCCGTCTTAGTTCAACATAATGTATTCGGACGACCCAGCGTTTTGGAACTTGCCAGGAACAACCAGGCCGGAGACGTGGAAATTACATGTCAGGTAGATTTGGTCACTTGTGATCAACGTTACTCCACATAAATGTATTCATTAACTTTGATATATGTTAAGGTACAACATCAACTCATACATTCAATATGATCAATGTGTTTTTTTTTATGTTTTAATTATGTGCAATCAAATAAAGTTCATGCATAATATAAAAGGGAGACTGTACGATTTTCATATGTGTTAAATTGTAATATATTTATAAAAATTATTTCAATAACACAAAAAAGGCAAGAACAATTATACATTGAAGACGAATTTCATAAAATGCAGCGAAGACAAGTTGGCGCTGGTTAAAGCCGATGCCGACACTTTTACTCGTATTTGCTATGAAACAAAATTATGTCTTTGTGTCGTATGAACGAATCTGCATTAAAACTAAATATAGATTCACATTGTACATGCATGATATATATGCTGGCGAATTCGGCTGGAAGCATTTTTCGATTTCAGAATTAAATATCTGGCTTATTTCGCATTTTTCGATACATGTTCTTCTTAACTTTTATTTTAATTTATATTGAACTATATGTTTAACAAGTTTTTTACACATTTTATATTAATTCATAAATAATTGACAAAATCGTACAGTCTCCATTTAAAGCAATTTAATGGGTTTAACATTTATTACCATGTTTGTGTTCATGTGTCGTATGAATAGATATCGTAAACTGGAATTTATTATGCCACAAAGAAATTAAAACGAGCACTTTGTATCTACTATGTTACCAGACCTCACCTGTAGTTGAAAATTTGGCAATTGCTTTAAGGAACACTGATTTATAATTGTTAGTTAGAAAAGCAGAGTTTGTGTTAACTGGATTTAAACCATGTGGTTAACCGCCGGTTACACAGTTTATACGAAAGGATGCAGTTGTTTACGTCAGTGACATATACACGAGCAAGTAAACGCCGATACAAACTAAAATTATGTCTATGTGTCGTAAGAACGACTCTGCATATATTTACGGAGATTTCCTAACATAGTACATTCATTTTGTACAAGAAGTAGTTGTTTGCTATACAGTAGCTGTTGAACTAAATTGGTGTCAATATGTCGTGCGAACGAATCTCACAAACTTATGGGGGCATCCTAACAATGCAAGCTCAGGAGGAATCTGCTGTACAGAAGAACATCATTTGCAACTGCATCAAACTATATATTGTTTATTTTTCGGACACAACTTCTGAAATTTCACTCTTGTGTTTCATTCATCAACAATTTACATGTTTTTAAAAAAGTAATACGATCTTGAATACGCTCATGTTTTTTTCTGAGAAAAAACAAAACTCTAAATAAAGCAAGTTACCAAGTAGTCCAACTTGTTGACGCTCTCAAATATTAAGCAACTTTTTATATGGGTAATATTTGGAGCAAAGAATTTAGCCCATATAAAAAGTATCTCTAAATTATTTGCACGTCTTATAAATAAGACTAGTTACCAAGTGAACGACAAAGGAAGTTTCATTAGTTTTATATCGTTTATAAATCGTATGATGAACAGAGTTTGTATTGCATTTACTGCCTATGATTTGTATTGCATTGTGATTTCTAGACATATTATTGATAAATAATTTATGCTGGGTCATTTACGGGCAAAATCCATTTCTGTGATCGCCATTTACAAATTACAGTTAAGTTGTAAGTACATTAAACATGAAACTCACACCTCATCCTTGTATGATGCGCATTTTGTTTTTAAAACCTGTAATGCGCCCTGGTGCATGGTGAGGCTGAACGTAGAAACACATTACTTTGAACATTATTGATAATACCAACGTTTGGTTCAGTAACAAATAAAGAGTAAGCTAATTTTAGTAACATAATACTAGTCAATGCTTTTTTATTATAAAATTTATTAAAGAACATGCACATGTATCTTTTGTACATACCTTTGCTTGAAGCTGGTTTGGTCATTGTGTACATTTTTACTATGTAAGAGCATCCCGTTTCTGTGTTGTTCTTAGTAATATTAGTGTTTTATTGGTTTTGATTGGTGACTGGCATGTCACCCACCATCATTGATTAAGCATGGGCATAATTTTGATACATGATTAATAATTAGGAGGTTTTTTGGTTATCAGAAAAAAAAGTTAATGGGCAGGCATGGTATATATATATGTACATATATTGATAATATACTTTTGTTCGTCTTGTACGAAACACAAATCAATAGCAACAATAACCCAAAGATATAAAAATAAAACAACAACAGGAATATGCACATACAATTCTGAAGCATGTGAGTTGAAGCAGTTTGTGATATAAACATACCGGTATTGTATAATCCAAACAAGAAGTAACTTTTGTTTATGGGTAATACACGAAGTTGTTAACATCGTCGTAAATTTTCACGCGTTACCACTCTAGTGGCCTCATACTTCATCAAATCTAGAGGAAATTTGGTCAGAATGTTTAACTAGACAATGCATAGGCTGGTCTTATGTTAGTAACGTGCGTCCTAAAACTAGGTCACCATGTCGAAACTTAGAAAAACTATTTACATGTTACAATTCTAGAGGTCTTGATGAAACTTGGTCAGAATGTTGAGAAAATAAAGGTCATGTTTGAATTTGAGTCAAGAAAGGTCAAAACTAGATCACAAGGTCATGTCTTCAACAGTGAGCAATAGTAAAAATAACGGTCACTTCTGACCACAAGCGTCCAATGAGAGCAGCAAGTATATGCCCCAACGACAAATTTATAATCGTACAACTGAAATTGAATAGCACCGTAACATAAACTTTCTGCGTGTATATGTAATTGAACTCGTTGAGACAAACGGTTGAAAATTGGCATTAAACTACGGTTGTTGGTCATTATAATATTTAGTGTGTGTCAATACAATATCATAATAACAATAAAATATTCTTGAAGTGTTTAACAAGCAATTCCATCCCAATATACTGGTACTGTCAGTTAAAACAAACAAAGTGAATACGAATACTTAGCTATCTTCGATATAATTATATTCCTTATTTCGAGTATATGAAACAAATCCAATAGTACGCGTTAGATGTAAACAGTCGGAATGTGTTGAGAATTGAGTTTTAGTTTACTTTCGTGAACATGTTTATAAATTCATTCACTCACGGCTCTACAAAGTATACAATATACAATAAATTGTTACTGTACCGCGTATGTTGGTCTGTGAGTCTGGGCACCTCGTATCAGGGTTTCCATCGTGGATCTCACCAAGTGCACGACTTTTCCTACGCCCAGAGCGGTCAGTTCGTGAACAAGGAGCTTCAGGTAAGCATCAATGACCTTAGACGAAAAGCATGTTATATATTTTAAAGGGAGACTGTACGATTTTGTCAAATATTTATGAATTTATATAAAATGTATAAAAAACTTGTTATACATATATTTTCAATAAAAATTAAAATAAAAGTTAAAAAGAACATGTGTCGAAAAATGCGAAATAAGGCAGATATTTAATTTTGAAATCGAAAAAGGCTTCCAGCCGAATTCGCCAGCATACAGGGGCGTTCCTGAGGTTATTTCAATTATACGCACGACCGAGCAGCGAAGGTGCGAGTGGGGGGGGGGGGTAGGTGCGGGGGGGGGTNGAACGAATCTGCACTAAATTTAGATTCACATTGTACATGTATTATATATATGCTGGCTTATTTGGCTTCCAGCCATTTAAGATTTCAGATTTAAATATCTGGCTTATTTCGCATTTTTCGACACATATTCTTCTTAACTTTTATTTTAATTTATATTGAAATATATGTATACTAATTTTTAACACATTTAAAAAAAAAATCATAAATATTTGACAAAATCGTACAGTCCCGCTTTAAAGGGAGACTGTACGATTTTGTCAATTATTTATAAATTTATATAAAATGTGTAAAAAACTTGTTAAACATATAGTTCAATATAAATTAAAATAAAAGTTAAGAAGAATATGTATCGAAAAATGCGAAATAAGGCAGATATTTAATTCTGAAATCGAAAAAGGCTTCCAGCCGAATTCGCCAGCATATACATCATGCATGTACAATGTGAATCTAAATTTAGTTTTAGTGCAGATTCGTTCATACGACACAAAGACACAATTTTGTTTCCTAACAAATACGAGTAAAAGTGTCGGCATCGGCTTTAACCAGCCCTAACTTGTCTGTTCTGTATTTTATGAAACTCGTCTTCAATTTATAATTTTTATTGCCTATTTTTTGTTATTGTAACACATTTTTATCAATATATTACAATTTAACACATATGAAAATCGTACAGTCTCCCTTTAATATTGACGTCAAATACTTCAAGTAATTTTGTTTTCATTGATAGTCGACCAGACAGAGGCGGCATATTGGTAAAAGTTTGATTTATAAAGAAAAATATATATGCAAAAGCAGTATCATGAGTGTATTTTTTGTTATTTGTTCACATTCGCCATTACATGCATTAAAGATATTTGAATAAATGACATGTTAACATATGACTCATACAACGTGTCGATGAGTCAGAAATATTAGTTCTGCGATCAAAGACATGGATTAAAAAAGAAGAAGGACGGAACTCTTTAAGATGGCATTCATCCGAAATAAAGTTGTTAAGAAAAAACAAAATAATAAATAACTGATACTAATTGGTCGTTAATCAAACGTTATATCTTACGTTGTCAGTTAGCCAGCCAGCTTCATTGAGTGATCTGATGTCGGTGTCGGTCACACTTGTTCCGCACACCTTCACTACTGGCACGTCGCAATCCCGTGGCAAATTCCACAACTTGTGAATGGATTCAACTGTAATTAAGTACAACAGATATGCAATGGTTTCTATGGGAAGTCTTCAACCAGTCGAAACGAAAATTTACGAAAATAAATCATCATAAAAGGTGCGGAAAAATTGTCAAAATATTTGAATATTGCACACTTTTGGAATATTATTTATTCTTCTAATTTGAAACATGGCAGTCATTTATTTTTTATCTCTCACGTGGTAATTGATATGATCTATTTCATTAAAACCACAGACATACTTTCTGGATTATGTGTATTTGTTGTTATGGTTGTTGAAGCGGTCTCTTCAACAGAGTCATCGCAGATTATTTGACCTGAATTAATACGTATTAAACATATTTAAAAAAATGAATTCAATAAAAGAAAAAGCCAATCTTTTTTGCGCATAAACTTCAGTGCCCTTGGTGTTTTTTTAATTGCGGGCGTTCGGGAGATCTGGGAAGGGGCGGGAGATTTTCGCTTATGCGTTTAAGTTGTTGAATGCTTATGGCTAAGCTTGAAGCATCTGTGCACAAGTAGGACTTCGATTTCATCAAGTTCAACTGCTCTCTCAGCATTTTCGTAGTGATGCTACACTTTGTTTTCCTTAAACACGACACCATTGTACTAAATTTAGTTTTAACATAAACAACTATAAATAAATTTGTATGAACGCTGGACATAATTTAGCATTTAATTATGGCTAAACGGTTACATTTCGTGAGGTTTAATTATTGTCTAGTCACAAGTGAAACAAACATCCGCGGTGCAACGGACGGAGGTTCGGACAGTCCGACAAAAAGAGCTTTATATGCCCCTCCCAAAAAATAATTGACATGACTTTAACTCGATGATTTTGTGTCTATTTTCTACAAAATTGTTTGCGTCAATTGTTTCAATCTATTGCACATACCTTTCTCTCAGTATCTGGCATTGTCTCGCAGAAACCGATGGAAGTATTTAAATAGGCAACCATGTCTTAAATACAAATAGACACGTTTCAAACTGTATACTTGAATGGAAACCGAATATCGAACATTTATGAACAGAAATACCTAAATATAAAACTTTAAAATACGGAATTAAAAATTTCATTAAAATATATAGATTTGTATTTATATTTAAAATGTGTGGAGATTTTCTTTGGAAACTAAGATAAGTGTGTCAATGATTATGAACCATGAAATATTTGTTACACTTCGGCATTCAACAAACTAATATTTACCTTCTCTATCAATATCATTTACAGCGGTGAACTGACAGACTTTCTTCTTACCTTTATATTACAAACACATGGCATTGAAATATGGATGTGGTATTAAAAGTTTGTGTAAAATAACTTATTTGGAATTTACGTGATATATCTTTTTTCGATAGTACTTAAGATTGTGTGGAATACTATGTATCCATTACACACAGAGGTTTATGTGAATATATGGCTGAAAAGTAAACACACTCAATTTGCAATTATATCGATTCAACATTTATGAACACAATATGCCAAACTGGCAAACTAATCCTTGTTCATATTTGAACTGCATGTACAATTATAAAGTATAAACGACTATTGAATATGAAACTATGTGTACCATTCCCTTCTTTATCCGCCGTCAGGAATGGAGCATTCATGTATTTTAAGGACAACATCTCCCATTTGAAAGTGTCATCAGCGATTATGCGACCAAAGATTTTTTTGAATGGTACTAGGGTTCTCTAGAAGTCCTTGCAGCTAAATCTTGGAAAGGTAGCGTCATCGCCAAGTTGCACCATGTAACTGTGGGTCCTATGTACATAACAGCTTTAGATTTGCACGTATATACTATGCGAATGGGAAAGAAAAATGATGGGGTCTATGTAAATAGCAGTTTTAGATTGGCTAGTTTATAATATGCGAAAAGAATACTAAGGAGATATAATTAATGTACGTTTTAATGTGTATGTAATTAAAATGGCTTAAGGTGACAGCATGTGATTTTTAAAAACCCGAAACCGACTAATATAGCTGTTTTATTAAGAAAATTCTCATTCGCAGAGCTTTGCCAATATTTTTTTCATGAATTGCTCAATAAACTACACAGGACTTCTCTGAAGAAACTTCGGTATTTCCGTGCATACTATGTACGTACCAGTGAGCTTAAGAGTTTGCTCCGCATTACTTTAATTTAACAAAACTTTATTATCCTACGAATAAGGTGAAAACTATACATTTCGAACAGAACAAAAATAAGTATGAATTTATTATAATTGTGCATTTTAATCGATTTTCGTCTCTTTTTTAGCATCCGCCAGACCTTGCATGAATTTAAGCACTTCGGATTTGTTTGATATGGCATTTTTTGTCTGTTTAAGCCACCTCATCCATGCTTGTACACGGTGGAAATCACACATAAGGCCTCTTGCATCTGGAAGATACATGCATGCATCATATAAAAAAGATTGATGCGTATCACTTATATAAGTACTGGTCATACATGTTATAAAGAATAAAATATTCTTACTAATGAGATACTGTTAATGCTTTTGAACAGAAAAAAAATAGCAACGTATTTGGACATATATGACGTTAATGAAAAAGGAAGGTTGTAGCGTTCACACTTTCGTAGTTTGAACATTGATCCCAATAAGCCCAGTTCAAGATCTTGACGTATTGTCTGGTGTTATCATTTGGGGGATAAAAATTTCCACAGACATAGCACATTTCCTCGTCATCGTAAATGGTTTCACCATCCTATACGTTTCCAGTTGCATTAAATCCACTGGTCGATGGTTTGGGGTTGAGAAAATCCGTTACATCGCTAGATGATGATTTGCTCTTTTTCGCGATCTTCTTTCCCTTTCATGTGTTATGCATGGTTTCCTTCTCCTCATACTTCGATAGTGTTTCGATGAACGATGGAAATGTTATATTGTTACCTCCAGGTCGAGGTTTGAAAAAGCGTGGCTTTGTATTCAGTTTTTCCATTGTAGAACACTTACTCACACAACCGCATGCTTTGCTGGCTGGGATCTCCGTAGTTTTTATTTTGAGGTATGCTTCGACAGCATTTTTCCCCGACCTCATTGCTATAATATTCCACCGCATTTGCATCTAGAGAAAATATTCCGTTTTTTTTTAAAGGCAGAAGTAATTTTGGAGGGACACATGGCACGAAGGTACGCTCTACAAGCAATTTCCGCCATGTCATACTTCGTCACTGACTTCCCATGTTTTCATGAAAGAGGCACATTCCTTATATTAATTCTCTTGAAAGGTCCTAATATTCCCACATCAAGAGGCTGACGAAGGTGTGAAGTTTGTGCTGGTAAAACAAAAAGATTTGTGTTGTTTGTTACCGCCCTAGTAATTATCTGCTTCGATGTGTGGCTCGAGTGTCCGTCGTTCATGAGAAATATCGGCTGCGTTTCGTTAGCGATGGATCTGACGTTCGGGAGAAAGTGGTTCTGAATGTTATCATTGAATATAGATTGCATTCGACCATCAAGATTCTGTCATAACAATTCTAGTCCCAGTTGAACTACCTTTGTACAGGTCTTCGTTCATACCTTTTCCTTTTATTTGTGTATGAAGTATGGAGGCAGGCAGGGGTTTTTCTGCCTATTTTGGGAAAAGGAGTCTGACCAAATTGGGAATTTTTATCGACAAAATTGTCCATTTTGGGAATTTTCGAGTCGATGAAACGGTCAATTTGGGAATTTTATCATGCTTAAATAAGTCAGTGGTTTAACGAATACATTTGTTTTTATTTGTTATTTTGTCTTCTTTATATATACACATGCAATATTGGGCATGTTCAACGTTTATTCACTTCATATTTGAATGTATTTGATGAAGACTGAACTTTATCTGAGTCGCTAAAGGCTTTATTATGTAGCGGATGAAGGGAAGTCACTTTTTCGATATAAATTATGTTTGCTTTTTACGATTTTGAAAAAAAAAAATTTTTTTTTTTTTTTTTTTTTTTTTTTTTTTTTTTTTTTTTTTTTTTTTTTTTTTTTTTTTTTTTTTTTTTTTTTTTTTTTTTTTTTTTTTTTTTTTTTTTTTTTTTTTTTTTTTTTTTTTTTTTTTTTTTTTTTTTTTTTTTTTTTTTTTTTTTTTTTTTTTTTTTTTTTTTTTTTTTTTTTTTTTTTTTTTTTTTTTTTTTTTTTTTTTTTTTTTTTTTTTTTTTTTTTTTTTTTTTTTTTTTTTTTTTTTTTTTTTTTTTTTTTTTTTTTTTTTTTTTTTTTTTTTTTTTTTTTTTTTTTTTTTTTTTTTTTTTTTTTTTTTTTTTTTTTTTTTTTTTTTTTTTTTTTTTTTTTTTTTTTTTTTTTTTTTTTTTTTTTTTTTTTTTTTTTTTTTTTTTTTTTTTTTTTTTTTTTTTTTTTTTTTTTTTTTTTTTTTTTTTTTTTTTTTTTTTTTTTTTTTTTTTTTTTTTTTTTTTTTTTTTTTTTTTTTTTTTTTTTTTTTTTTTTTTTTTTTTTTTTTTTTTTTTTTTTTTTTTTTTTTTTTTTTTTTTTTTTTTTTTTTTTTTTTTTTTTTTTTTTTTTTTTTTTTTTTTTTTTTTTTTTTTTTTTTTTTTTTTTTTTTTTTTTTTTTTTTTTTTTTTTTTTTTTTTTTTTTTTTTTTTTTTTTTTTTTTTTTTTTTTTTTTTTTTTTTTTTTTTTTTTTTTTTTTTTTTTTTTTTTTTTTTTTTTTTTTTTTTTTTTTTTTTTTTTTTTTTTTTTTTTTTTTTTTTTTTTTTTTTTTTTTTTTTTTTTTTTTTTTTTTTTTTTTTTTTTTTTTTTTTTTTTTTTTTTTTTTTTTTTTTTTTTTTTTTTTTTTTTTTTTTTTTTTTTTTTTTTTTTTTTTTTTTTTTTTTTTTTTTTTTTTTTTTTTTTTTTTTTTTTTTTTTTTTTTTTTTTTTTTTTTTTTTTTTTTTTTTTTTTTTTTTTTTTTTTTTTTTTTTTTTTTTTTTTTTTTTTTTTTTTTTTTTTTTTTTTTTTTTTTTTTTTTTTTTTTTTTTTTTTTTTTTTTTTTTTTTTTTTTTTTTTTTTTTNTGCCCACGTTACTCGAGATCAGGATCTACCTCACGATTTGTCTGATCGCTCCTTAAAGCTTGAACAGGTACAGATTTTTATGTCCACCAGTATATACTGGGGGACATATTGTTTTTGCCCTGTCTGTCTGTTGGTTTGTTTGTTTGTTTGTTTGCGCCAACTTTAACATTGGCCATAACTTTTTCAATATTGAAGATAGCAACTTGATATTTGGCATGCATGTGTATCTCATGGAGCTGCACATTTTGAGTGGTGAAAGGTCAAGGTCAAGGTCATCCTTCAAGGTCAAAGGTCAAATTTATGGGTCAAAATCGCTCAAAAGTGGACATAGTGTTTCACAAACACATCTTGTTTATTAATATATTACAATTTAACACATATAAACATCGTACAGTCTCACTTCAACTGATCAGCAATAATTATTATGTGGCCAGGCCCAGGCTAGGCATGACAACAATTTGAGAGGAAAACAGCGAGTAATACATCAAGACATTGGGGTAAGAAGCTGAAACAATTTATAATAATAGTTTAAACTATTCAACTAGAATGAGTGTCCCTGGAGTATAACATCACCCCCTTGTTTTTTTTACGGCAAACCCTTGTTGCCATATCAATAACAAATTTTACTGTATTGTTAGAGAAACAATTTAGGACATTAAAATAGTGAATACTTAACAGGGCATTTACTAACAACAATTTATGACATTAAAAGTGTGAACAATTAACAAGGCATATACTATTATTCGAGCACCAATTTAGAACAATCGAAGTGTGAACACTTAACAGGGCATAAGCTATAATTAGAGCACCAATTTTGAAACAATAAAACTGTGAACACTTAACAGGGCATATACTATTATTTGAACAACAATTTGAACACTTAAACAAGAAACACAAAATGTTGTAAATACGCTCGTCCCACAGTTTATTTTTTTAGGCGCTTTGCCCCGATGTCGTCAGATTCATGATCTCTTGGGCGCCGCTGGTCTCCCAGCTTCTGCACGGTCGTCTCCAGGTTTTTGATCGCTCTACTGTTCCATTCAATGGCGGATACCATTTTCCCAATCGAAGTTTCAATTGTGTTTTCTATCTGAAATAGAGCTGTTGCTACCAGTTCTGGCAATTGGTCCAGGGAATTTTGGACGTATTACGTCTGGGTTGATTGCATGCCTCCAACAATACTACAAATTAATGGTGCCGGTTGGTAACATGGGAACCCCAGTCCCATACTGGTGGTTACTGGCACATGGTAAAAATCATCGAACTCGTCATATTAGTCTAGTTCCTGCTCCGCAGGGGCAATCTTGGTGACCGCGAATCTGTTGAGCTCGGGTCTGGTAGGGGTATAAGGCGCCATAGAGAGCTGGGACGGGATTAATATCCCAGTGGATATGCCTGACCCTAAAGACTCGCCAGGGCTTGCCGTGTCATTTAGACGTTGACGAGTTCGCGAGCATCAGCGACCTCTTGCTGGGTAAGCTCGTAATCCACCCCTTCCTGAACCTCATTGGGGTTGACGTTCTCGATCAGGTACCAACCAGTCCTTTGGTTATTATCCCCCCTGCATCGCAGCCATCAAGGCGTGTCTCCGGTAATCCGTGACATGCTTATTCAAAGCTTCCCTTGAAGAACAACGAAACATGCAGAGAGAGCAATAAAATGGCGCTTGGTCTAAAGCAAAATGGTGCTTTTTGATATGGTCCACCATCCGGTATCTCTCGTTAACGTAACTGGTCATATTTCTTGTGCAATCGATACACGAGAACATGGGTCTCTTTCTAAATCTTTGTCCGAACTCCATTATCTGCAAGTAAATAATTATTGGTTTTGTTTTAATGTTCTATACTCAAAAGTCACCGACAATTAATTAATACATTACTTTATGTTTATTTATTGCATTCCTTGCTGGAAATCCTAAGTTATAATATATAGTTTGCATTCGAGTTCAATTTTTGTTTCACACTCACTTCATACTCACACGGACATAAATAGATAGCGTAGTCTTTTCAAAAACGAATTGTCGCATGAAAGTTCAGGAGCAGATGAATAACTATAATTTTTTTAGGGCTCCAACGATTCATTCCGGAAGGTTAGTACCCACATAGGGCTTAAACTTGTTATGATGGCCAGCTTGTGTGGGTCTTTTTTCCCCAATTGAATCACAAAGTTAACTGCGGATATCTTAACTTTCACCAGGAATGGGTCATCAAAAGCTTTCTGCAACTTGGCGCTTACTCCGACTTTTCGCGTTTCATGTAGCAACCAAACAACATCACCCACTTCATATTTGTGGAAGGAGAGGCGCGCGTCATACACCTCTTTACTTCGCTTTGCGTTTGCCTCCAAATGCTTTCTCGTAACCTCATGTGCCTTTTGCATGCGCCTCCTTATTTGAATAACGAAATCAGATGGTTTTCCTCCTGTCTCGTTTTCAGCTTTTATGTGACCAAACATGACGTCCGCAGGTAATCGCACCTCTCGGCCAAGCACCAGCATGTTAGGCGATAAACTTGTTGATTAACAAGGGGTCGCTCGGTATGCTCCTGCCAAATAACCCAGGTACAGATCCAAATCTTTCTCTTCGTCAGTGAGATACGCTCTGACCATCTTCATGAGGAACCGGTTGAGTCTTTCAACCTGACCATTTCCCCGACGGTTACGAGGACAACTGCGGGTCTTTTTTGTGTCTATGAGGGCACACAGTTCCTTGAATATCTTGCTCTCAAATGCCGCCCCTTGGTTACTATGTATTACCAGTACAAAAAATTAAAAACAAGCATTTTATATCTACAAACATCCATCTTACCAAAAAACATCTCGTTTTGAAATTTAAGCTTTTGCTATAAGGAACATTGATTTTGTATTGGGTAACTTTATTTTACGAAATACTTTACGACATTTCCGTTGATTTTTGAGTATTAATGTTACTTTAAAATTAAACACATATAAAAATCGTGCATACTCACTTTAAGATACGGTATGTTTTTTCGTCGACCGAAAACAAAAAGCGCTGAATGGAACTGGTTCCGGGAACTGGAATAAGTCATTCTTAGAAAAAATGTATGATGTCATCCTAAATGACGTCCTTTTTATCAAAAACGTAATAGAACTAACAATAATTTAAATGTGTTCGATAAACACCACCGGAAGATATTACCCGACCTTACTCTACCATCATCATCACTTGTTGCAAATGTTCCCCAGTCAATTCCATATTTGGATATTTCATCACTATGGTATATTGAATTGACTTTTGATACTAAATCTGCGATTTTTTTTTTATTGTTTTTTTGCTATTAATCCTCGTTCAATTGATCAATTATGAATGGTTCCAACAGATGGCAATTCATTTGGCTTAGTATTTACAAAATTAAGAACTGCTGACATAACTGGTCTCATTTGTTCAAATGACACATTGAAATTTAATAAAGAAAAACACATACATGAGCATTAGTGCTGTATGTTTTACTTTCTTTGTCATAACTTGTTGCCTCTCTAGTCTTTTGAAGTTTACTTTACACTTCTATATTTCCAGTTTCTGACATTTAAATCGGGTATTTGTTTGTTTTTGTCTTTAACTTGTTTGTCAATTTCTGCTATTTTCATGAGTTTGCTTATCATCGCATCTTCAGTGTAAATGTTTTCGTCATTCAATGTCTGTCATTTTTCTCTCCAACAAATCTCCCTACTTGATGTTTGTTTTAATTGTCTGTTTCTGTCTTCTATAATCCTTGATTTTCATCTAATTTTTGACTTAAAATTGTGTTTTCTTGAATGATATTTTCTTGAATGACAATCTCCAATTGATCTTTCATTTGCAAATTTTTAGATTTTGTCCCTTAGTTAACTTGCTAGACTAAATGCAACAGTGGATAGTGTTTCTGTTCATTTGGAATCATCATTTTGACATATCTGGATTAGTGGTTTTGTATTAATGCGTACATCTTATAATGATCTAGAGGCTGGTTTATCAACATATATTATCTTAGCAGATCTTCTCTTAAATCCTTGACTTACGGTTTCATTTGCGAGCTGCTAATACCCGTTTTATGAGGACAATCGTGTCGAGTCGAAGCTAAGATTTTAGCTGTTCGTGCAATGATGAAAATTACGAACCAGTCTAAAAACGTCATCAACAAAGTGTAGAATATTGTGTTGAACATTCTCAATGATCACCATTATACCAGTTTAATCAACATACATTCATCAAAATATTTATTTGCAAATTGATTCTACACACAATTAAGTGTTGACTATATTATGAACAACACAAAGGTGGAAAGTTAAATTAATTAAATACTAAATGAAATTTAAATTTTCCAACAGTAATTAAAACAAGTTCCCTTAAAGTTTCCAATAAACATAAACTCATTTATGAGTTAATATGAATTTTAAAACAAACGTGCTNCGAGCAGGGGGATATCACAGACTGTGGATTTCCATTTATCTGAGAATGTTTGTTTGGAGGGCGGTGCTATGGCTTAATGTCGGATGCGTCCAGATTATAAATGAAATGGTGTTTCACTTCTTTATATTGTCAGACAAACCGTTTTCATCGATCACCTTTTGTAGATTTTCAAAATATCGCTCGACAACAACAGGTGATGCTGATTTCGCTCTGTTTGTTTCCAGCGCACTCGGTTTTACTTAGCTTACATTGTTCTTTCAATTGTTAAAGAAAATCCAGTTAACCATCAGTTACTTAGCGGTGTTGAGTTATGTTTCCCCTAATATTGTTAGATCCTGATCCCGCGTGATCAGACAAAATTACGAGTTTACCAAACCAACGCGAATAACTTTTCAAATAATCGTTTATTTTCCAGCAAGAAATGTTACTTTAGAATAATATTAATCTCTTAATAAATATATAATCTAATACATCTGTGTTTTCTATTTTCACTAAAGGTTACATGTATTTTTATTTCAACAACGTTTATCTTACTTTAAATATTATAAAGCAAAAGTTGCGTGGAAGATGTTACTTATGGATGTTACTTTTTTCATCAGAATATCCTAGCCTTATATAGTACTTTGAATGGCACACTGCGCCCTGTGCCGAGCACACGGCACAGTGTGCCCGGCACAACGAATATTGCGCCAGGCGCAATAACTATTGTACCNAATATATTACAATTTAACACATATAAACATCGTACAGTCTCACTTCAACTGATCAGCAATAATTATTATGTGGCCAGGCCCAGGCTAGGCATGACAACAATTTGAGAGGAAAACAGCGAGTAATACATCAAGACATTGGGGTAAGAAGCTGAAACAATTTATAATAATAGTTTAAACTATTCAACTAGAATGAGTGTCCCTGGAGTATAACATCACCCCCTTGTTTTTTTTACGGCAAACCCTTGTTGCCATATCAATAACAAATTTTACTGTATTGTTAGAGAAACAATTTAGGACATTAAAATAGTGAATACTTAACAGGGCATTTACTAACAACAATTTATGACATTAAAAGTGTGAACAATTAACAAGGCATATACTATTATTCGAGCACCAATTTAGAACAATCGAAGTGTGAACACTTAACAGGGCATAAGCTATAATTAGAGCACCAATTTTGAAACAATAAAACTGTGAACACTTAACAGGGCATATACTATTATTTGAACAACAATTTGAACACTTAAACAAGAAACACAAAATGTTGTAAATACGCTCGTCCCACAGTTTATTTTTTTAGGCGCTTTGCCCCGATGTCGTCAGATTCATGATCTCTTGGGCGCCGCTGGTCTCCCAGCTTCTGCACGGTCGTCTCCAGGTTTTTGATCGCTCTACTGTTCCATTCAATGGCGGATACCATTTTCCCAATCGAAGTTTCAATTGTGTTTTCTATCTGAAATAGAGCTGTTGCTACCAGTTCTGGCAATTGGTCCAGGGAATTTTGGACGTATTACGTCTGGGTTGATTGCTTGCCTCCAACAACACTACAAATTAATGGTGCCGGTTGGTAACATGGGAACCCCGGTCCCATACTGGTGGTTACTGGCACATGGTAAAAATCATCGAACTCGTCATATTAGTCTAGTTCCTGCTAGAGAGCTGGGACGGGATTACTACCCCAGTGGATATGCCTGACCCTAAAGACTCGCCAGGGCTTGCCGTGTCATTTAGACGTTGAAGAGTTCGCGAGCATCAGCGACCTCTTGCTGGGTTAGCTCGTAATCCACCCCTTCCTGAACCTCATTGGGGTTGACGTTCTCGATCAGGTACCAACCAGTCCTTTGGTTATTATCCCCCCTGCATCGCAGCCATCAAGGCGTGTCTCCGGTAATCCGTGACATGCTTATTCAAAGCTTCCCTTGAAGAACAACGAAACATGCAGAGAGAGCAATAAAATGGCGCTTGGTCTAAAGCAAAATGGTGCTTTTTGATATGGTCCACCATCCGGTATCTCTCGTTAACGTAACTGGTCATATTTCTTGTGCAATCGATACACGAGAACATGGGTCTCTTTCTAAATCTTTGTCCGAACTCCATTATCTGCAAGTAAATAATTATTGGTTTTGTTTTAATGTTCTATACTCAAAAGTCACTATAAGTACATTACTTTATGTTTATTTATTGCATTCCTTGCTGGAAATCCTAAGTTATAATATAGTTTGCATTCGAGTCAATTTTTGTTTAACACTCACTTCATACTCACACGGACATAAATAGATAGCGTAGTCTTTTCAAAAACGTAATGTCGCATGAAAGTTCAGGAGCAGATGAATAACTATAATTTTTTTAGGGCTCCAACGATTAATTCCGGAAGGTTAGTACCCACAAAGGGCTTAAACTTGTTATGATGGCCAGCTTGTGTGGGTCTTTTTTCCCCAATTGAATCACAAAGTTAACTGCGGATATCTTAACTTTCACCAGGAATGGGTCATCAAAAGCTTTCTGCAACTTGGCGCTTACTCCGACTTTTCGCGTTTCATGTAGCAACCAAACAACATCACCCACTT
>VMBQ01006093.1:0-57132 GCA_007657795.1 Dreissena rostriformis | reverse complement strand
TGCGATATACCACAATTTTTGGCGTTTAATTACTTACTCAACAATGCGGTTTTCATTGTCATGTCTTATTTGCGGCCATCAGTAATCATCTTGAAAGACGACATACGTGGTTAATTATTATATAATTATTGTATGAATTAACGTCTCCTCAGGTGTCAGACAGCAAAGCTATTAGTTTACAATATTAATATGTTTAGATACAAAACAGGTAATTTTTTCACACTTTTTTTACTCTTTCTTTCTTTTTTGTTGTTTAGAAAAGAGACTTTATTTACCCACAGTTATAGTTTCACGTACCATAATGCCGCTGTAAACGATTAATTGGTTAGTTAGTGTTCCGTTAACAAGATGAATATTTATTGTACATTTAAAAAGAGGGATAATCATTGTTTGCATGAATGTCGAATTCGAAAGCAAAGTTGTGCCCCTTTGACCCATGCAGGTGTACAGTGTCTAAAAATAAACCAGAAAGTCGATTAGCGAGCTATGACGCATATCCAACGTGTGTACTGTGTATTGAAATGTGTGTATTGGGTAAACGCACTATCAACATAGCGAAACGGTGGATGTGTACAATCAATTAATACGTGGTTCAGGGCCCTCAATCTGTCAAATCCGAGGCCGAAATTCGGCCTCATTCCCCCCCCTNGGCCGATACTACGAGAATAAGGGATACAGGGCCCTCAATCTGTCAAATCCACAGCCGAAATTCGGCCGCATTCCCCCCCTAATATCTTAATATCTAATATCTTTATAGATAGATGTTTCTCATGATTATTATATCTCAATTCTATTTTAATTTAATCTTGTCAAACATACTAAATTATGAAAAAAGCAATGAATATAGTGCAAACATGTACAAATGTTATAATTAGAGAGTAAGTAAAAAATCCCCCCAAAAGGGAAACGCCGCGAAAATTCCCCCTGCTATGGGTAGCGACCCGCTTCCCCTAAAATGGATTGAGGGCCCTGTGGTTATTCGCCGTGTGGATTAAATTATACATGTGACAACCGTACACATGTTGTAACTAACACGTCGTTGTGTAGAGGATACGTTGTTTATATATATGTGTGTTAAATCAAAGGTTTATTAACAAATGAATGAATTGATTACGAAAACAAACAGGAAATGCTTCAGCTAGATTGTGGCTAACCGCGGTTGAAAACCGCGTGTCTGTTCCAAGCTGGGAAGGATTATAAGTGCGATATATGTTAGTGATATAAAACAATATTGTTTGGATTTATTTTAGCGCTGCCAATTTACTCGCCGTTAATGTAAGTAAATTATAATTCGGTCGCTTGTAAATGTTATTTGTTATGTGTTTCGTGTTTATGTTTCAGAGCGATATTTGTTTGTTATGAGAACATAAACTTCAAGTCGAGTATTAGGAACGTTGATACTGCCATAATATTTGTGGGCGTTATCTGAATAAAGCCAACGTACTGAGTGGAAGTCAGAACGAGCTCAAAGAATAAGAGCACCACGTTACGTTCTACTTTTAGCACTGGTTCGATCCAAAGACATTTCGTAAAAATAAGCTATGGCTTTTCGTGTTTTTTTTTGGTCAAATTTGGGGCCGAAATTCGGCCCATTCCCAATCTCAAAAAGTAAATATATTTTCAGCAGGTGACTGCCTAAGATTCTAATTTGAAGGTTTAAGAAAAGAATTGTTTAACATTTAGTTCATTTATCTATCCAGCTCTGTAAGTTGAACCTAAGTCAATACGATATTGACAACATTCGTATTCTCAATAGTAGTCAAAACGACGTGATTTTTCCCAATTCAAAGAGCCCTGGCCCCAGAATGGTGAAAACAGACACTGCATAAAACAATATTGTTTTATATACGACACGCATACTATAGAGTTAAAATCATGCCTGTGTGTCATTTGTTTCTTGTATACAGGAAAATATTACAGCTACAGGGAAAAAATAAAAAAATGTTATTGTAAACGGATGAATTACTGCACCTCTAACCACGAACGTATCGTTTATCGAAAGGAATGCGTCCATCCATCTTTAGCATCTCATACAATTGTAATACTAATAATAATGCTCATCATCAGTCATATTACCACCGCTACCAGTACCACTAACACTAACATCTTGATCAATAACCACTGTTCACCGTGAGAGGTTATCAGCATTATGTAAATCCCCTTCCACCACCACTGCCATCTTCAGTGCCACCACCAACAACAAAACATCAATAACATTGTCGACGAAGACGACGAAAAATAAAATGTGCGGATTCGCAACTCCATAAACCACAACGCGCATTTTAGAAAGTACTATGCATGGATAATGATTTGTTTGAAATGTTTTGTATCTTAAACCGATGTAGAGTAGTACAAGAACTGTAAATATGCACCACGTTTTGCTTAGTCTTTTATTACTTCTTCTTGAATGCTTTTAGATTGTATTAGTACAGACCGGCACGCCTGCTGGGATTTGGATTATTGCAACTAAGTCTTTTATAAGCATGCCGGTATTTTATGATATCCTTTGAAGTTTTTGAACTCAGTGAAAGCTTATTTGGTTATCGCGTTCACATGCACATGCCGCATTATAACGTAATAGGATCGGAGCATTATTAGATTATGATATATCCTCCGCCTTTTTTAAACAATTAAAATCGGCAAAAAATCGTGCGTAACATTCGGATTTACGATTCCTATGACGTCAGTTTGTGGTTTCGAGCTCAGTTTTCGTTTTATTTTGACCCATTACACCTTTAAACTATTAATTTTCTAATCGGGCCTACCCACGTGGAAATATACAATGTCAGCTTAATGGACCGATATAATTCTTTTGTTGAACACGTCTTTATCTGATTATCACGAGGGTAGCAGATTTGTCGTCCAATGTTATAGTACAACTGGCGCATTTTTAGTTCCTCTGTAAAATACGGACAATACATAATATCTCTTTTAAACCTAGGGTACAAAACGGTTCAACATTCTTTATAAGTAGACTCTAAAATGAAATATAAATGGGACGTTTCAGAAATAACGTTTTCGTGGTTTACTTGCTGATAAAAACATCGTAATTTCGTTACCTCTTAGTACTGTTAAAATGGTAAGTACACCTAGGGGCACAACACAATTCAACATTCTTTATAATTATTCCCAAAATTATAATATAAATGTGACAGTTCAGTAGTAACGTGTACATGGTTAACTTGCTGATAATCGTTTCATCTTAGCACGGGTAAATGGTAAGTACGA
Source organism: Dreissena rostriformis (assembly GCA_007657795.1). NCBI lineage: Eukaryota > Metazoa > Mollusca > Bivalvia > Myida > Dreissenidae > Dreissena > Dreissena rostriformis. The sequence continues at coordinate 53,904 of VMBQ01006093.1, read as the reverse complement.
TTTAGTACGTTGGGGACGCAGCCAGTTCAATGCGTTGGAATAATTCTGGAGTTTACAGTGAGTTCTAAATTGGGACCAACAATCGGCCAAATTTCCCTGCTCAAAAGTATATAATTTTCATCTAAAATATTTTTTTATTCCACACTCAATTTAAACTTTGTTTTTAAAAAAAGAGACTAAATCTGGACGAAAAGTTAGCAGCAATTTTGTAAATAACCCCAGCAATTGTTTTAAACCAAGTTTGATATTTAATTTATCAATGTGATTTTGCATATGTAACCATTTGGTTATTGGTATATAACAAAAATAGACTGTTATCTTGTATTCCTGCTTACATACAAAAAAATCCCCTCGTTGTAATAACATTCCCCTTCTGAAAAAGCTCAGATACGTGGTCGCTGTTAATTACTTTTGTTACGTTTTTGTGGCACCTGTGGTTTTGATTTAACCGTTAGAAATAGAATCGTGTTTAGTGCCGCATGTTTGTGTCAATTAAACTTTGGTGTTCAATGTGATAAGAGGAGTGGTTGTTTGCCCGAGTCAAAAATAAACATTTTCTTCCCGATTCGCGTTTCTGATTATCCATTCTCAGAAGGCGTTTACCTCCGCAAAGGGCATACAAACAGTTCCCTTTAAATAACTCGACAACGAATTTAACTAATGTAATGAACGAAACTTGATATATTGAAACGTGATGTTGATGATGATTATGATGATAATGATGATTTTAATGCTGCTGTTGCTGCTGCTGCTGATGATGATGCTGCTGCTGATGATGATGATGATGATGATGAAGATGATGATGATGACGAAGACGACGAAGAAGACGATGATAATGATGATGTTCAAGGTGGCGGTGGTGGTGGTGGTGGTGATGATGATGATGAATTCAGTCTAAACTTGATTTTGCTAAAAAGAGAATTCCTGTGAAGCGCTTCCGTGAGAGAAGTTCAAAAGGTGTGCGCTCAAGGTCAAACGATGCTCAATTCAGATAATTTAATTCTCAGTGCATTTAGGTAGCCGCCTTTTTTCTGCTGATTGATGACTCGGTGGGAATCTAATGTGTTTTACAGACGAATAGTTCAGCTGCATATTTAAAGAGCGGGTTTGTTTTCTCGGTATACTATAGTTTTAATTTTTTGTTCATCTCAGACTCCGCTAATATGTTGAATAAACACTTGATAAATTTGTTGAAAAGAATTTAATATGTTATTTTCTGATTCTGAATGTACTAACACGTTAGTCATCCCGGAATAAATAGATTAAGATGACATTTGTTCACATAAGCAGACAATACTAATATATCGTGATGTTCCGGTGTTTCTGGTGTTGTTATGTAAAATGTCACATCCCATGGTTATATAAATCATATTGTGTTACACTGTTATATTAACAGGGAATTCTTCATTGAAATCTAAGCAGCGCTTTTTAAACACATTATAATATGATTTTGTAAGTCAAATACACCAATTTGAAAATGGTAGAATAAGCGCCGGAGTTTGTTACCATTTTATTGATACGAATAACAATAATGATTTTAGAAAAGAAGAAAGAATTTATTTATGGCAACATGAAATGACACAATAATACATCTGTCCAAAGATCTATCAATATTTATGGATAGATCTTTGATCTGTACGATTATTGTGGCGAATTTAAGTTCATGGCTTGAGCTTTTTATATGTACGCGGTGGAAGACAAACGAATACAGATGATGCGGTACAAAAGGGCAAAAACATTTACCGAGGGCATCATGTACCCAATCTTCAATACGTAACTTTTAACAATATAGTGAAATTTAAAAAATAAATCAAGGACAAGAACACCTGTTCATATAATGTATACCAAATATTATATTGTATGACATAGATGAAGAAACGTATCAACAACATACAACTGACAATTAAAAAGGTTTGAACAGTCATGCTAGTAGTTGTCAGATATTTGCAAATCTTTCGTATGTACATGTATACATTATAACATTGTAATATNCCCGTATTACATTATATAGACTTAAATACATGTACCGGTTACCTGGTATAACAATAAGTGTTAATTAGACTGATTAGATAGCTCAAAAACTTACTCGTTTAGTCAACAAGGTATACATGTTATTACATTTTGCGATTTAACAACTTCATACCTGTTGCTCGGAACTCTTGGAATTTTTGACACAAACCTCCAACTGCTGCAGACAACCAAAGGCCTATCAATATACATGTATATTGATAGGTCTTTGACATAACATGAGCGTACTATACATAAACGTAGGGTCACCTGTACCTGGTAATGGATAATCCTATAACGGATCAAGAAACACATAATCGGTGATCAACTATCAGTAACATAGTATCTATACATGGTCGGAACACGATGATTACGCCACCTTAAAGACAATAAAACTTTCAAAGCATGAACTTAGCTCGGTTTTTAAGATTGTTTAACGACAAGTGCAACTGGACTGTGAATAGAAGACACGTTATGAAAGTGTAGAGTTTCCATTTCGGTTGAACAAATCAGCACTCAGAGCACTGACTCGGACATGTGTTGCATTGTATCAGATAATAGTATTACGGCATTGAGAACTTGTAAGAATAGGATATTGTTGACTATGTATACTATTAATGCATTATTACTTACTAATCCGTTAATCTTTGTTTTATTAGGGCGTTATATAGCTAAATTTCAATTATCTGAACATATAGCATGTAGACATAAATATATAAAAAGTGTCATATTAGAATTAGATTTTTTATTAAAGATTAAGATAGGCCGTGGTGATGATTTTGGTGTTGAGTTTTGGCTCAGTAAAGCGTTACGGCCACAGTTTATATGAGCCTCGCTCTGGGATGTGCGTAAAGTGTCGTCCCATATTAGAATGTGCAGTCCGCACACGCTAATCAGGGACGATACTTTCCGCTTTTATATTATGTTTCGTTTAAAGGAAGTCTCTTCTTAGCGAAAATCCAGTTTAGGCGGAAAGTGTTGCCCCTCATTAGCCTGTGTGAAGTACACAGGCTGATCTGAGACGACACTTTACGCACATGCATTAAGCCCCGTTTTCCCAGAGAGCGACTCATATATATGGAATGCCGGCGTGCCTCTTATCAGCACGTGTCACTTGACCCGTCGTGGTCACGGCTACGCTAACATCACCGTATTTCGTATACGACAGGGGTCTTTATCATAACTATACAGGTACAATTCTGGAGCAAAACGAAATTACATGGTAATAAATGCGGCTTGAGTTGTCCTGACGTCAGTAGTTTGTGAATAAATAATAAATTACGAATTACTATTTAACTATTCATGTATGTCGTCAGGCATGGCCGACTTTATGTTGTCATATGTCCCAGCAGTTACATTCCAAGCAAGATAAATGAAGGGGCGTTGAGCTATGTAAATCCATGCCTGTTTTATTATGCTCAGTAGTTAGACCCCCGGGAAAGTAAAAACCAATAAACCAACGCTGACTTCAATCGCACTCACTTTTGAACTGATTTCCGTAATTAGATTTTAATTAGGTAGTCTGTCTTGGGAAGTGTTCGTCCTTGATCGATTTTACCGGCAATGACGGTGTAAATCGGTCATTCGATTCTTAGAAATAGCCAAATCCGTCTTATTTTGAAATTAACAGTCAGCACAGTCTAATCAGGGACGACACATACCGCTTTACTGGAATTATTCCTTTAAAGGAGGTCTCTTCTAAACGAAAATCTAGTGCGGATTGCCAAAGCTAATCTGGGACGACTCTTTACGCGCATTCATTAAGCCCAATAAAAAACGCAGCTCTTTCAGACTTAAGAGTTTTAGAATACGCGTAGAATGCGTATTGGGTTGTGTTGTTAAAACACTGTTCGTTTGAACCATGCACTGACTAGCGACCAATGCTCTAGTATACATGCTAGTTTAAAAGCGCACAACAAGATCAAGTTTCGTAGTTTTCCTTGTTGGGAATATAAAACATGACCTCAAGTTGGTAATCGTTATCCGAATAATCCGGTGAGTTAAATCAGAACGTTTTGTGTTTACACACACAGGACATTTAAGATTTGTCAATAAACTACTGTTACAAATGGCCTTATTAAATTCGTATCAATTGACTACAGTGAACATTGCATGGTTTGCATGTAAGATTGACAATTCCAAATAATTGCTTCATTATTGTGTGTGACTTTGTGTGACGTAACTAAACGATCCATGAGGTCATGGTTTAATAATATTTCCGTTATATTTCTGCTTTTTATGAGCAACACAATTGTAAAATGACCGAACTTGGTATAAAATTAAAGCGGGACTGTACGATTTTGTCAAATATTTATGAATTTTTATAAAATGTATTAAAAATTAGTATACATATATTTCAATATAAATTAAAATAAAAGTTAAGAAGAACATGTGTCGAAAAATGCGAAATAAGCCAGATATTTAAATCTAAAATTGAAATTGGCTTCCAGCCGAATTCGCCAGCATATATATAATACATGTACAATGTGAATCTAAATTTAGTTTTAGTGCAGATTCGTTCATACGACACAAAGACACAATTTTGTTTCCTTACAAATACGAGTAAAAGTGTCGGCATCGGCTTTAACCAGCGCTCACTTGTCTTTGCTGCATTTTATGAAATTCGTCTTCAAAGTATAATTTGTATTGCCTATTTTGAGTCATCGTTACATAATTTAATCAATATATTAAAATGTAACACATGTAAAAATCGTACAGTCCCGCTTTAACCCATGTATGCCTAGCGTCTAGAAAAAAGGCCTTGGCAAACAGCGTAGACCCAGATGAGACGCCGCATGATGCGGCGTCTCATCAGGGTCTGCGCTGTTTGCTTAAAGGAATTTCTGTAAGAAATATTCTTAATATAGAAATAAATATACTAGACATCCCTAATTTTGGAAATAAATTGATCCAATTTAGAAGGATGGGAGAGTCCACTAGGCATAACTGGGTTACGCACACCGTGCTCATTATGAGCGAGAAATCGGCTAATCCTAGCCCAGGCGGCTCGGTTAATCCCGTTAATGTACATACCAGATGCATTATTTTCCCCACGCGTTTCGGTTGGCTATTTTGCTGATTGCAAATGCCACAGTTCGTATCGTGAACACGAAGAATAAATACTGTAGCTATTGCAATGCTGTGTTGTTTAAAAATAAGTTCCAGACTAAATTGTGTGTTTCCTAATGATCGAGCATAATTACAGCTTTAATAAGCTAAGACTTTTTTCGTAAAGAAAGTCAGCGAATAATATGCTAAACTTAACACCTTAAAAACCACGAACATGAATCGATCGCGCCGCAAATGTCTCTATTACAAAGTTCATCTAACCTTAACAATGAATATTTCTTCAAATGTCATTTCTACAAATTACCATGTAATTAGCACGTTTCTTGCTGAATTTGTGTGTTTGTTTCTTTTATCTGTAGTGTTTCTTTTATCTGTAGAACCCATATGGTTACATATGCTTACATTTCGGATGTGTCTGCGATTGCAATCATAATCGTTGTATATTTTCGTTGAATGCGAAACAACTGAACACCTTTGACGCCTATAATCTAGTTACACAACGCTGTCATTTAGATATTCAGAGCTTAATTATAAGTAAAACCAGAATGAATAATGGATAATTAATGACTAAATGCGATATACCACAATTTTTGGCGTTTAATTACTTACTCAACAATGCGGTTTTCATTGTCATGTCTTATTTGCGTGGTTAATTAGTATATAATTATTGTATGAATTAACGTCTCCTAAGGTGTCAGACAGCATAGCTATTAATTTACAATATTAATATGTTTAGATACAAAACAGGTAATTTTTTCACACTTTTTTACTCTTTCTTCTTTTTTGTTGTTTAGAAAAGAGACTGTATTTACCCACAGGCGCTCGATGACAATGACTCAATCATTCGACTATCCGTTGTGACTTTTTTTTTAAATGCAGCTGCAGCCGTGATTTTTATAAACCTGTTTATTATAATGCATACACATACTAAATCAATAAAAATCTTCTGACAAAACGTCTTCTTTAAAAAAAAGATATTTCGACTATGTATATAATTATTGACAAGGTAAGCCATTCGCCATTTTAAAATGCAACGGAAGTGCGTTGTTTTCCCGCTCGCTTATTAAAATGCGCGCGCAGGCGGGGAACCTCGCTCAGGAACAGTTAACTGTTAAACTATCATATTCTCGGTCATTGTCTCTATAATACACGGTTTCCATGTGCGATTGGTTAGTTATTGATTATGTAGTTAATGAAAATGCTTAAAAATGTTGTATTACACATGTGTAATATATACGGAATATTACGCTAGTCAATTGCTCCAAGAGTTTGTATCAGTCGAGTGGCTTGTGTGATGACGTATCATATCACACGAGAGGCGGAGTCTCGAGTGTGATACGAAAAAGCACAAGCCACGAGACTGATACAAACACATGGAACAATTGACTAGCGTGATATTCCTTTTATTATATACAACAACTAACGAAAACAGTTATCAATTGTAATTTTTTTGCTTTAAAAAAAATGACAAAACAGTGACTAAAATGTGACGTCATTAAATGTGACGTCATTTAAAATGTGACGTCATTAAATGGATCGAAGAAAGTAGTCCGGCTAGTATGGTTATACGGAATCGGTTAACAGCTAGTAGCTTAATACGGATTTATTTCAACGATTGATACAACCTGTATTTTTGTTAAAAGCATTAAGACAGGTATGTAATAAAAAAAAATACGTAATGTCTGATTAACATTGAAAACAAGGCATGTGATACATTTTTTTAAACTTGCTTGTAGGTTTATAAAGAATAACATTGCTATTATACAAATGTAATAAAAATAAAAAAAAAGTAGAGAAAAAAATAGGCATGGCATTAGTGTACTTAAATTGTATATTTAGTAGTACATATTTTGTAACAATGAATTATATTGACTTGGGTTCATTGTACGATCTGTTTTTCACAATTTATGACAAAGTGCTATCTCATACATCAAAGCAAATTACGTAACATTTAATGAATAAATCTGCGTATATCACATAGTAGTATTCACCTCGAAATGGGTTAAGTTATTCAGTACACTCCTATTATTCTTTATCATCACTCAAACCTCATTTCATGCCAATCGTTTTGTACATACCATACATGTGACAGATGAAATCATTGTTCTTCGCAGATGCGTGACACACTGTGCTGTACGGAGATTTGATTCTGAATGCATTGTTTCAGTTTTGTTCACAGTTGCTTTCGGTTGGCGTTCTTAGTAATAAATCGACTTTGAATCAAATCACAAACTAACATTAGTCTGCATGTCCTCTTAAAGCCGGAGGATATAGTCACGAAAGAAATGACTAGAAGTCCTGATTACCACCATCGTTATCATAATCATCATTATAAATATCATCATCATTGTCGTCGTCGTCGTCGTCGTAGTCGTCATCATCATCATCAAAGCAGTCATCTTCATCATATCACCGAAGAGCCCCCGCTTTCATCTGGCTGTGGTTAATGCTACACATATCAGTTCATATAGGTTGTGGTTTAAAACTGCTAGATATAGCCAGCAGGACATAGAGAAGAAAATGAGGCTATATTTAAATTTGCATCAATCAACCGATAACATGGGCTTTGCGTCAATCAATAACCAATTGAAGCTGTCACTTGTCGATATATCGATTGCTATGTACGTAGTGCGTATATTGACTAACGCTGTGAAACGTGTCCTAAGGAATTCCACTTCAGACACCGGCAAGTTCAGTCGAAACATTAACGGTCATGAATCATAAAGTACTTTATGCTTTACTTTCTTTCCTCACGCTATTTTTGGAATACTTAAAATATTTTATCATCATCATCCTCATGACTTCTGTCTCTTTCTGACAAAACTATTAGTGCAACCATGTAAGTTTAGTGTCCACTGATTAATCGTTTCAGTCTTAGTTAATTGTCGCTTTTAGCGAGCGAATTAAGTCAATTTCTTACCAACAGTAAAAAGTCTGTGTTTCTATTAATTCATATAGCCACACCGCACAGTATAAAATACAACTGCGGCGGATAAAAGCAGTCACGTGAGAGAGAACTGTTTATGTTGCGCACGTGTTTCCCTGCGAAACAAAAACAAAACATGTGCTGTAACCATGTCTGCTTTAACGCGATTCATCATTCGCGTGCACTGAAATAACGTGAAATACATCTGATGCGTTCTCTGGTGCTAATGAACGTCATGGGGATTGTAGCAATAACCTTATCTGTTAGAAATACACGTGTTATTCTTGTTAACTCAGAAGTAACATTCAAAATAGGTGGAATGCCAGGTTGGTGAATGTACTTTGGCAGAATAGCTTCTTCCGACTGGATATGTAAACCTGATGAGAAGGGAAATATGCCGAATATTTAGAATATATACTGAATTATATAACGATGAAGTTTTTATACCAATAACATTGATATTGAAATTCAAGACATGTGTGTATCTTTTCTATCAAATGCGCGCGTGAAAATCGCGTGAAATCCTGACCGAATTTTAGCGCACAGCGAATTAAAAGGTGATTGGCCGCATAGTAAATTTAGTTTGTAAAGCTGTGTTTAAAGTTTAAGCAAACGCAATTTGCCGCTTCAATCGGTTTTAAAACCAGTTGGATCTTGATTAGTTTCCTTCCTTGCAAAATACGTAGGTGTGTACTTATACTTGAATGTCGTGTATTATAAAGCGGTATATTTGATCTATTTCTGCATTGTATCCGCTTTCGCCTCGGTAAGTTATAATCCTGGATACTTGTGACTTGTGTGTATCCGTTAATACACGCCCTCATAAATTTCTCGAAATCTTCATTCCATATCAGGCATTTGATAAATCTGTACCGCTGTGTAGAGTGGTTTAAATGTGATATATTAAAAGCATGCAAGTTCTTTTGTAAGCAAAAACTACAATTCGGTTTGTGTTACATTCGTGTTTTTTTTTTGCTCAGAATTAGCATAATTAAGTCATCAGAAATGAAGTTACCTTTGTCATGCTTAATTTAATAGAAACTCGGCTATGAATACTAATGAAGACAAGCGCGCATGCTTTTATGACAGCATTGTTTGTGTTGTTAAACCTTCGCATTGTTACAATCATAGGCAATTTCGTTGGTTTCGAATAATTGAATAAGTTGAATAAGTTGAAGTTGAATTCCCATATGAGGACAGTCCTCCTTTAAACGAAAAATACAAATAAAGCGGAAAGTGTCGTCCCTGTGCGGACTCCTCATGCTATTCTGGGACGACACATTAAACGCATATGCTTTAAATAAATCCTCTTTACACAGAGCGAGGCTCAAATGTAAATGACAAACAGAACGAATACCCTGATAATAATCAACGTACCAGCCGTACCCTAGCCTGCGGTTTTCGCTATTTTAGTTTTCAACTGTTTTACTGTTTGAATACTAATGATTATGGTTTTTCATTGTATCGCGCCATTAGGTTTGCTTTGAAGTGGTAATGATACAGCCTTGACATTGAAAATAAGGTATGATTATCGATCAATCGATAACATGGGCTTTGCGTCAATCAATAACTAATTGAAGCTGTCACTTGTCAATATCTCGTTTACTATGTACGTAGTAGGTATATATTGACATACGCTGTAAAACGTGTCTCTTAAGAAACCGACTTCAGACGCCTGCGAGTTCATTGCGTAATTTACAGTTTACCTTTTATCAGGGGGGCATGCGTATACGGGAGCTTACCGCGTTTAAGTGAGGNGAACGTTATAGAAAAAAATTGATAATGAACAGTGGGTACGGTACGTATTCAAAATATGGGAGGTTATTTCCAAGGAAGGTCACTTAATTTCCGGAGAGGACTATTACATTTTTCTAATTAACATAACTTTTAACTGTGTCTGTATGACATATTCAATTGTTTATCAAAGCTAACAACTTGTAGACCGCGCAATAACTTACCGTATGTGATGGAAACATAGTATACTAAAGAACATTTGTAAAGGAGTAACACATGTACATTTGTATGAATTATTCATGCAATAAGCTGATAAGGCAAGATACACTCGATGAAACAATAGACGGTTTTTTTTGGTAGCGTTGTTATAAAGGCTTGAAGTTTAATATAAAAAACAGGCACAACACATTAAATTATCGTGTAGCATATTGCAATAAAAGTTGCGATAGTATAAGAAAATTACATATGTAATCATTAATAAATTCCAGTTCGGAACATTCAGCAAGAGAACGCATCGCTGAGACAGCTTGTTCTGTGCAGGATATGTATCAGAAGAGGGAGACGTGTGGTCTTCTTACTGTGCGGACATTTTTTGACCTGTGAAGTGTGCGGACAAGGGACCAGCTTATGTCCAGCCTGTGGACTGACAGTGGCGTCGAGTGTTGTGGTTAAGCGATGATGGAATATGTTCCGTTTTATTTTATTCCGTATGTGCTATGCACTTTAACTGTTTCAACGCATTTCAACGAGAGTTTTATAATTGCTATGTAACCCACAAGACACAGTAATAATTTACGACTGTGATCTCATAATTAGCACTTCCCATATTTAATCGTTTTGTAGACGGCTATGTTTATTTATTGTGTGTAATTTTGATAAGATATATATTCGAATTATTATTTTAAGAAATGGTGCTTAAACATGTCATATCGGATCGGCAGGTCGAAATAACCCGTGGAATCTCGGAGCGGTTTGTGTCATGATTTCAATAAGTTTAAATTAAAAAAAAACTGCATTAAATAACGTGTTTTCTTCAGCTTATAAATATGGAAGAAATATAGAGTAATATATAGAGAAATATATACAGTTAAACTATAAGATTTCATACAATAAATCATCAAATAATGACTAAAATATTGAAGCATGTTTCTATTTATAAAAACATATCATTTGGTTGAAAAAAACTGTTAGTTCTGTATTGAACGAAGGGAATTCTTGTAACGTCATTTACTGGCTAGAACGATAAAAAGCATACAAAAAACTACATATGTTCAACCTCAAAAAAGCTCCTCCAACTTAAATGTGAATGCAAGGAAAGAACTTCGTTTCAGAAATTCGGCGTGTACTTGTCCAAAATATTGTTACGATTTGTTTTTAGAATACCGACTAACATGCATTTGGTCCGTGTTTTCTCTTAATTTTGAATAAACACAACGCTTATAAGGAATAAGAAGAAAGTTTAACTGCAATCACCCGGTATAAAATATATCTACAAATAAACCCTTAATCTTCCCTTTCCTGCATTAGCGACCCGACCCGGTATCGTTGGCAAAAACTTTGTCCCGGATCGGCGGGTAATTTTTCGACCCGCGAATCCGATTCGTTTTCGGGCACTCGTTTGAGCCCTACTATCAATAGCCGCGTACTAAAAATGAACGTTATAGAAAAAAATTGATAATGAACAGTGGGTACGGACGTACCGTATTCAAAATATGGGAGATAATTTCCAATGAAGGTCACTTAATTTCCGGAGAGGACTATTACATTTTTTGAATTTACATAACTATTAAATGTGGATGTATAACATATTCAATTGTTTAACAAAGCTTACAACTTATAGACCGCGCAATAACTTACCGTATGTAATGGAAACATAGTATACTAAAGAACATTTGTAAAGTAGTACCAAATGTAAATTTGTATGAATTGTTCATGCAATAAGCTGTAAGCTGATAAGGCAAGATACACTCCATGAAACAATTGACGGTTTTTGTTTTTGGTAGCGTTGTAATAAAGGCTTGAAGTTTAATATAAAAAACAGGCACAACACATTAAATTATCGATTGGACCTTTAAAGGGACTGTAAACCACGAATGACGAAAAAAGAAAAGTTATAAAATACCGTATTTTTTACAATTATAAGTTTATATTGATTAAAATACACGACTGGTATATAACATTACTTGAAAAAAGTTTTATTTTTTTAGTTTTACTGGGTATGTCTACCAGGTAACTACCAGTTAACTATAAATAACGAAAGTCATTATCGTCAAGTGGTAAACCCAGGAATGCAAATTGTGCATGCGTAGTGAATAGTATATTTTGTATATATAAAATGATCAATCTATTGCGTTATTTATAGTGTGTATATCGTTATGTCACCTATTTTCGCGATGTACTTTCGATTTCACATCGCGAAATTTTATTACCGAATATACTGAAAATATGAACTTTTTTCAAGTAATGTAATTTACCAGTCGTGATATTTTAATCAATATAAACTAATAATTGTAAAAAATACGGTATTTTAGAACTTTTCTTTTTTTGTCATTCGTGGTTTACAGTCCCCTTTAAAGAGCGCATGGACGGCTTATACAGTATGCGAGACGTAAAAAAGAAAAACTCCTAAAAAGGATGTCTCGTTATTGACACATGGTCGGTTGCGGAGCAATTTTACTTGTATCATCTGCGCGCATCGGTCTAGTGGTAGGATGCTGGTCTAGGGATCGGAAGGTCCCTGGTTCGAATCCCAATCAGGGCACTGGATTTTTTTAGCAAAACATTAATCCCACGCTTGTTCCTCTCCACCCAGGTGTATAAATGGGTACCTGTGAGGGAAATAAGTCAATGTACCTTGGCTGCCTACTGCGCCATACGTAAACGGACGACTTAAATCCCAGTGATCGGGGGATTAATGTCGAAGTTGGCTGAAGATGCATACGTTATCGAAGCAGACTATAAACCGCACCTTTTTAACCTTTATATTAAAATAATATTTAATTAATTACATAGACGAATCTGCATTGTGAGACGGTATCTAATGCTCAAGAGTTAGAATATTCAATTTAATAGTAACAATCAGAAAACCAGAACAGAACATTGCAAATCGGCTACCATATGAAATAATGTTCCTCGTTAACAATTGTGAATGGATTATTAATTTTCGCTGTATTAAAATATGTTTAAGTTGATCCGCACAAATGTGAACCTGCACGAGTATGTGACTGGTAAAAACCATAATGGTAGCTACCATTATGGCTGAGGTTATATTACAATGTGTGTGTGAAGAGTTAAGTAGGGATGGGTGGGTTTTTTGGTGGTGTGTTTGACATGGAATAATGAGTAGGTTTGGTTGGTATTTATGGGGATGTGTTTGGGATTATATCTATTTGATCACATTGACACTAGTAAATGAGATTTTGTTTAAAATGTTTACCGTAAAACATCAGCAACATCATCACCATAATCATTCCCTTGACCGGTATTGTCGTTGGGATGAAATGAGGGACAACGACACATATATCCAGCGCCAATATGTTGTCAATTGCTGTGAGTTGCTCATCAATGGGGAGGATCGTCCACTCTTACACATTGTACATCCAGTTTTTCTTCTGACGGCGACATCCCTCTCACATGACATTGAGCTCAATCTTGCACAGTCAGTCGTGTCTGAAGACGTGTCCAAACCAAGCCGGCTTTCGTCATTTGACTGTCGCCAGGAGGGTTTCTTTTGGACTTTTGTCATCTTTCGGGCGTACTCCCTGATATTAAGCTACATTTATGGGATACAGAGCAGTCTACGGAGACACTTGTGTTCAAATGCTTATATCCTGCGTTCTGTGTCCGCATGAAGCGTCCACAGTAGTACAATAGGCTGGAGACTATGAGGGATGGTAATTGGTGGGAAAGCTGTTTTTGGGGCGATTGCCTTCTGCAATTCGCCCCTTCGGTAACATAATATACGTATTTCGGGAATCAGTTTCAGAATAAAGTCCGTTACGTCCAAAGCCCAAACTACGCACCCAGATTCTGCATTCAAAAACAAAATAGCTCCGATCGCATGGTATTAGTATTAATGCGCACAAACAGCTTACAGCGCGCGTTCCATACATGGCAACGTCTTTTCACTGTGGCATTAGCACTCGAGTTACACGCAGTTCTCGTGGAAGGTGTAAACAGCGACGAAATATCGTTTTTATATGACAATTAGCCCGTGCTTTTCATGCCAGTTTTGAACTTTTTCCTTACACACGAAATACATGTTGTGGTTGTCACTTTCACATCAGCTTATTATACGCCATGCATGAAGTAACATTCGGATAAGCGTTGGGGACTTCACATTGTTATATGCCATTTAAATTTACTTACTTATAGATAAAATAATGTGGTCATTTCTTAAAACTTAACTTAGATATTTAACTGTAATGCAGTATTTTAACATAAATGGATAAATATAATAGGCGAGTTAATAGTTATTTTCATTAATTATAATAAACAAATAATGTGTAAACTTATACATAATAATGCTTTTGTGTAAACAGACCGTTAATTCAAGTTTAAACAAATGCTGTTTATTCAAAATAAAGGTTTGATGTGTCAATATTTGTTGATAAAAAATCCCAATTCGGTCCACTTTGTCGGTCCAATTTGTCGATAAAAAAAATCCCTATTTGACCAAACCCCTGTGTATAAAAGTGAACTATCTAGCTGTGACTAACTGAAATTCTGTTTTAAAGGACATATTTTTAGAACTTCAGAGATGGGCATAGTTGATAGCTTAATATCTCATACAAGCCTGTGTATTTTTAACTATTGTTATGCCGGCTTGATCTTCCAAGCAGATATCATTACACTCATCAAATTATATGTACACTCCCAGTGTTTCATATGTAGGTTTGCAAGAACCAAACTATAAAAATGCTTTATAGACTTCATGTGTTGTCTAAGTTAGTATTTGTATTTCAGGGGTTGTCCAAACAATATTGGTCTTGGCTGATTTTATTGCAATTTGAACTTCATTGTATTTCTTTTCATTAGAATTAAAGGGATTTCTTTTATGGACAATCTGTTCTGTCAACGTTTCGCAGTTATGAATTGGCACGTACGACAATGACTTGCTTTAAAAAGCAGCATTTACTTTAAACCCCAATAGCTAAATCATATATTATGTTTACAGCATGTCACCCTTCCTTAATTCCATCTGTTTTATTCAACAAAGGTGATTGGTTGGCATCACGGTGTACAGTGTTTTTACGACCACAAAATTTGAGCAAAATCGCCCTACCAGTACTTTGAGTACTTTGATTACCTCCAGTGAACAAGTGCATGAATAAGGAGAATTGTAATAAACATGTTGCCGAGGGTAGGAAATATTGTTTTTTTTAACTAATTGCAGTAAACATCGACGCCATGGTAGAATGCGGAACTGACATATTCCCAGCGTTCCGACACGGTTGTGCAGCTATACAGGGTATTGTTACTCAAGGGAAAAGCATTTTTGACGAACCAGTTTTTAATGACACTGAGAGCCAAATATTATATTGAGTCTATTCAGCTTTACACAACGTCCCCTTTAATGGACGAGCTAAAGGCAATTAACAAAACACTCGAGATACAAACTCCTGTAAAAGAGTTCCTTGTGCAAGAGCAAAACATTTGCTTTCCTGCTGTAGTGATTTTGAACGATGGACATCGGAACAAGATTGAACAATGGATAAGCAGCCTAGATGACAATGTCACTGGCATAGGCGTCCTTTTAGTTAGCAAGGATCAAGATACAACATATATGACCCCACGATGTGGCGTATTTCAAAGCACGACGACAATATCAGACATCATGGTAGCTGCTGATGATCTTCTAGAACGTGTGGTATTTGCAGTTTAAAAAAACCTTGTGGAGAAGAGTGTAAACAAATTTGGAGAATCCACACATACATTAAGTAAGTGTTTAGTAGTGCATGTTATATAAATCATAAAATAGATATGTCAAGCGTACTTCGTTTGCATTCTTACAGCTCATTTATATTGACATGTGTGTCCATCGTGTGTATTATGTTTTATTCTCCAAAATAATTTAGTTATTCCATATAATACAATTAACTTAATATGTTGGCATAAGACGAAGATTTTGTCAGAAAATGTCCTTAACAATAAATTGTGTCCAACTGCATCCATTTTGAGATTTATTTCTTGAATTATTTCTCGCTCCGTACAGTTGGTCCGTTTTAAATTCAAAAGAAATATATCGCTCTGCCTTTCATTCGTTTACAAAGGTTTGAAGCTTTCACGATTGGCTTGTGTAACCAGTATACCTTCGTGTTGATGACACGATAATCGGGGAAATAAACAATATTCATGAAAACACTTTTGTTGATATCATTCCAATTGACATATTTGAAGAATATAAACGTTTGTGATATACCCGTTTCAAAACAGAGACAGGAAAGGAGATACATGGGCAATTACATGGAACGGAAGAATATAAAGAATGGATAGGAGCTCCAGTATATATAAGGGGAGCGGCAACGTCTCTTGGTTTAGGAACAATCTCTGCTGTCGATTTAGAAACGCAAAACGGCCTATTGATGATTGACAATTAATGATTGCAGAGAGGATGAGTCGTTCTGCAAACCTGTTGACAGCGGTACAATGGTGTGTTCCACTGACAGAAGGGAACGGACATTGTATGTTGTCGCAATGCTCGTAGGAAAACTTGAGAGTTTGTGTTTTGATTCAACAAACACCACTGTTGAACAACCACGTAACAATGTTACATATTGTGCGGCTCTCCTTGATAAAGCATTCTCAGTATTATGTTATGCAGTTGTGACGCTGATCCCAAGTGAAACAATTTGCTTACATTTATTGACCAAAAACATTACTTTCACTTGCAAAAATTGCATTGTTTGATTTAATATTTAGATTATACATTATTGATGTCAATTCCAAGTCAATAAATATGTTTATTAAATAACAGTTCATGTTCAACAACTAAATGTTCACTGACTTCATAGTAAATGAAAAAATTTAGTCGTATATTGTTTATATAATGTGTGTGTATTTCGGATTTATCAATTAATTACAGATATATATATATGTATGCTAACAAAGAACAAGAAGAAGACAAAGAACAACAAGTTCTTAAAAATGAACATATTTCCTTTCGTTGAGATAGAATAAGTATTATATTCATTAACATTGACGTGTATAAAGCTGCATCGCGTATGGAGAAAAACCGTACTTTTTGTTTCCCACTTTAGTGGTAAAAGATTTGTTATTGCTGTTTGTTCTTCAGAAATATCATGTTCAGCTATTATGTCTGCAATATTTTGAACTTTCTTAAAATTGTATATAATGCAATTCTTATTTTTTTAACTTAGTGACATATGAATATCTTCGCATATTGTTTCTTACGTAAATAAACCGAAATCACTCTGAAAAATTGGGTTGTTAATAAGTAGCTTGTGCATAATATTATGTTTTCTATAAAACGATCATGTTATAAAGAATAGTCAAAAATGTTTATGAACACATATGCTATGCACATTTCAGACATAAAACATGCAAAGACCTGACGAACACGAAACAAATTACTTAACTAAATTATATTATTCGCCTTTAAATGCCTCAATTGCATTTGTTTCCTTATTGTTTCATCACATTATTTCATCGGTTGCACAAGCTTATTTGTTGAAGGTTTACCACCTTAGTATTCCGATGCTGTTGATAATTATCTGAAAATCGGCAAGAGCTTCGTGTAATCTGTTCACTTGATGTATATAAAACCGGAAGCCAGTACCGTCTACTGGCTGTCCTGGCCACCCTTTTTTGTTTCTCCTCATTTACAGACTGGTACACGTGCACATGGGCTACAATAACAAACCTACCGTACCTTACGCTTATGCAGATTGTTATCTGTAAACACATGTATTTGTCCACCATTGAACGTACATCCACCTGTTTACAAGTTTTGACTTCTTGCGAAAGTGTAAGTGTCTATTAAATACTTACTCATATAAAAAGTGCATATCTACTTATAAGCATGTGTCCGCCTATATATGCGTGGGTTGCCATCTAAGAAAAATCTGGTGTTTAATGTCAGTACAAAAAAATGTGTTCGCCTTTGTAAGTTAAAGTTTAGCAAAGTGTTAACAGCCGAGTTGCTTCGCTTATTGTTGTGATGTTAAACTCCTGTATGAAGGGGGTATGTTGGAGAAAATATGTCGGTTGGTCAATGCATCGGTCGGTCAGTCGGTTTGTCCACACCAAATAAATTTATTTTGTGGAGAGAACATGTTTCAGAGTCGTCAAACTATTGATTTGAATCTTCCAACATGTTATCATCATGACATGTTGATGATCAATACTCATTTTTCACTCCAGTGATCCACACATTCCTGAATTATTTTCTCTTGAACATAGCTGACAAAGCGATTCGGAGTATTAGTCACGTTTCTGACAAAGCTTTAGTATTCATACGTAATTCATTGATTAAAACATTAACAAAATACTGATATTCGTTTTTACCTGTATTTAAAAATATAATGTGGATGCTCGAAAACGATTTATAAAATAAAATATGGATATGCAATACTAGTTCGTTTTATAAAAACTGATTTGTTGTGGCATTGTTTAGTAATTTCAGTATGTATGAAAACTGTTTAATAAATGTTTGAAATCGTAATTTGATCCAGAGACTTTAACCATTTATTAAAATAAATGCAGTGAAACAATTCTCATAAACACAAATATAAACTGCTGCAAACAATTTACGTTTGCTATTTTATAGGACAATACCCGTAAATTTTATATAAGTGCCCCAATGAACTTTAAATTCCCTACCTACCTAGCTGGACAACACGGTCATGTACAAACGATCAGTCTATAAAAATACACATACTCATGGCAATCGTACACACATTATCTTAGCAGAGTTGTCGTTGGCTGCTATCATCATACATCTCTGCTGTGCGCTTAATGATTATACTATCTAGAATCAAAACGGAACACATGGATTTAACGTTCATTGAAGATAATTGCTAGGGCCGAACGCATACATGAAAAACAGTATTGTTAAATAATCGTATATCGGGGTTTGTTCAATGAAATTCGTGTTCGAATGTTATCAACAGAACTTGTTAATCCGATCAACGACATTGGTAGGTTAGCAAATCGAGGTTATCGTGACAATTCTGAACTGTTACTTCTGCACTGAATGAACGTGTCCGCAACAATTTATAATCATCAACACATCAGCAACATCCAATGCACACACAGAACAACTGCTTCTATAAAAACACCTTATGAAGTGATGGATAATAATTATTCTACGAAAAAGTGTAATAAAAAGCATATTTTTTTATTATAATTATTAGATAGATAGATTTATTTCGGCATAGGAAGCATATGTATATGCTTCCTATGCCGAAAAAAATCTATCTAAAATCTCTATCAATTATTATTATTATCATCATTATCATTATCATTATTATTATCATTATTATTATTATTATTATTATTATTATTATTATTATTATTATTATTATTATTATTATTATTATTATTATTCGAACATATCTGTAATTGTGTGAAAACCTGCTCCATAAAAATAGAATTATTTTCTCTGTGATGCTTACATACAAACTTTGGTATTCATTCAGCACGAGTACGATTATGAGCCGTCGATGGTTATCGCGCATGAATACATTGAAACAAGGCGTGCACGAACTATTTGTTTTTCACGCAAAGATGGATGTAATAAAATACCATTCAGTGATCTTGTACAACCTGAAACTCTTAACATACAGAAAAAATGAGATGAATTCAAACGTCTTAATAGTGTCATTATATCTTGATGTGTACAAAAAAATAGAATGTTCGAACATTAAAATTTAATTTTACATTAGCTAGTCTTGTTCTGCAAGTTTGAACGAAAAGTGCTATATTTCTTTAAATATGTTCATAAAGGATTTCGTTCAAATATTGTGTTATCGTTCGTACTTTATAAATACAGCGCGGAGAACCTAGTTCAAGTTCAATCAAGTTTGATAGAAAGAAATGCATTTTGGTGGTTATTTTTATGGAAAAAAAATGTATAAAGTCCTGTCTTGCAATTTCGACCTAGTTCTTGCTCGATTAAAGTTTGTATGTCCGTGATAATTTGAGAAATTTAAAATAGATGTATCGAATTAATACATCATTAATTTGGAAAAATTACTTTGTGGCAATTTATGGTAACTTCCAATCGTTTCCGAATAAAATAGCCTTCGATTTGGTACCGTTTTGGAAGATGAGACACTGCTTTGATGCTATGCCTTAAAAATAACTCAGTATGTTTCTCACAATCATAGACATTAAGTCGTGTGGATATGTTACTAAGTCATGGGAATTACTGTTGTATTTTTATCAACGAAAATCCATTCTAAACCTGCTTTTTATTAAGGTTGTTTTATTATTCGTTATTTTGGTTTACCAATTTTTTTATTGGGGTGTTTTGTATGAATGTAATTGTTTAACATAATTTAAATGCAAGTATGGAGGCTTATCGATAACATTCACTGTATATACACACCTGTGTACCATTTGATTAATAGTCCGATCTACAAACCACAAACACTCTACAACAAATGCATGTTTTAATCAAATATTTTCCAACCATTGTCGCACATACATGTTTTTTGTTTGAAGTTACTTGATGACGATAATGTCTGATCTCTCCGAAATAGTTGTTTACAACAAGGTTTTTTTAATTGTTTATTTAGTTGACGTTCTGTTATAATAATGTGTGTAAATAAAGTGTTTCTTATTTGCGTTGTTTATAATGAATCATTCTTCGTTTGTTAAAATTACATGTATGAATGTGGATTAATTGATGAACGGTTTAGTAATAAGTGTCATTGAAATGCGTCTTTCTAGTCGATAAGTTGTTATATGTGACAGAAGAACTTTGTTTATGTTGAAATCTTTAAATATACAGCGATGGCTGATGATATAAATTTAATAATTTTTAATTTTGGTTTTGAAATAGAAATAATCATTTAAATAAACAACTACAGACTTTACTACCGCATTGAAGATATGTATTTTTATGATTTGGAGGGGGGGGGAAATGATAGAGTATCCCGCAAATGCATATCATTCTTATGCCTGTTTTCACTAGTTGTAGTTTCGCATTAGTATTCAGAATAGCAGACTTAAAAAGTTAACATTGACAATCCATATAATTTTGTTTGTGGTCAACAGACGCCCAGTTCCATTAAAACAGTGTAGACAGAAACGTAGTTAGCATCCACTTATCTTTAATTTGAGTCTAGTGGCGAATGGTAAAAAACAATACAAGACATCAAATAGGTTTTTTAGGTCATATTGATTTAAAATCTCTGAAAGTCACATGGCCTCCCTGTCATTTTGAAACTTTATTTGGTTTTACTTGATTTGTTCTGATAGTACCACGGCCGTAACATAGGTGGTACAATTAACTCAGACGAAAAGATTTTTTTTTTTCTTTATGTGTGGGATTCAAACTGATTAATATATTTGCATTCAATAACAAATAGGTACTCATTTTGATATGTATACCTAATTAATTAGTATCAAACTTTATATGTAAATAACTCGTTCCAATAAGATTTTGAAAGCGTATGTACAAGCAGGCAGGTTAGTCTATTTGTTTTGGCAAAATATCGCAAACTTTATCGCATTAACGATTAACAATGTATTCAACATGGACAACTCTTATATAAGCAAGTGATACGTTTTCTTGATAAGTAAAAACGTATAGTTCGTAAATGTTATCGTTTTGTGATTTGCATTTAATCCGTTTAGCATTACCTAACAATATTTCTCTCAGCTGCTTCTCAACTGTGGACGTATATTAACGAGTCATATATATAAACCAATGTCGGTATCAAACGTGTTATTCTTAATTATATATCATTAATCGACATAATTAATCTCGAGTTGACATTGCGTTATAATGTGAGAAAATGTAAAATAGCATTGTTACATACTTTCGACCTTCAAGTGACAAAATGCCCAAGTGTATTTTGTTGGTTGTGGACGACACTGACCACATAAAAGTGCACAAGAGATTAATAATTGAAGCTATCAAATCTGCAAACCCGAGACGTACGGTTCTCTCACGTTCTATTTCGGGTATACAAGGAATTGAAGATTATAGTGTATGGAGAACCATTTTCATCACAGACAGTGCAAAACAGACCTTCGACACAAGTGTGATAAACGTTTGGAAAGAACAGGTGAACAAAGGAACGCCAACGAAATGCATGATTATGGACGTAAAAGATACAGCGTCTGTTGCAGAAGTCTCTAATTACAGGTCGCATATTGTGACGATCGATGATATTTCCAAAGTTGACCAATATAGACAGCATATTTTTGACTTCGTCTCAGAAACAAGTTTCTTTGAGCGTGAATGTACAACTGCTAATTTTAGAAGTCATTTAAAATCAAATTTATTAAGAATATTATCATTGACGTGTCTTGTTTTAAACATTCCAATGTTTACATTGATGTTTGTTTGGCCTGGCGTAAGCTTCGTGTTGGTAAAATTTAATGACCTATTTAAACATGCCGTGGTCCCCCATGTAATAGCCAATATCTTCATAGTGCTTGCATTTGTACCCGTCAGAATTTATATAGAGTTAGCATATATCACTCACGCCAGAGATAGACAAAAAGACATCCGATTAACTGAAGGCGAATTAATAACAATATTTTTACTTCTCATTCCATTCAGTATCATTATCTGGGGATGGATCGGAAGTATCGTTCTTAGGAAACCAAATGTGCAGGTATATTTAGATTTGAGATTAATGCACGTATATGATCTTCCGTTGACGTTGTGGAAGACTATAGACTTAAGCGCTCTAAAGGGACTGTACAATTTGCAAAAGTATATACCAAATATTTTGTATAAGACTCTGGTTTTTATAGCTTTCTTATTGTCGATAATTTTCATCGCTCCGTACATAATGATATCGTTACCCTACTTCATGTCTCCTTTATATCTTTCTAGACATAGGACACACCACATTCATATGTCATGTATGTTCAGTGCGATATTCGCGTACATTGGAGTAATTGTTAACAGGTACCAAGTAGACTATTGGAATACGGGTGTGACCGATACATTAGATGGCACTTATTGTGGAATTATTGCTAAGTGTTGCTTTGCTGTTTCAATTGATATTTTGCTGTGGGTTGTATGTGTACACACAATAACCGAAGACTATTTTGATTGCACAATAACGGAACTGCCATTCGAATTATTAAAGCATTTGCGCTCTCTTTAATTTTTTTAAATTATTTTTGACTATAAGGACAACAAACTATTATTGAATAATGAGTAGGGGTATCTTTAAGTGCATGCATTTAAACTAACATTTTGTATGAATGTTCATAAACCATGTCGATCATCGTTGAGTAATTTGTATGTTTTCCGATTTTAGATCTGAATTTATCTGAAGTATCATCCCAACTATATGGGAGAAAACTCTACATCTACCTTAAAAGACACCAGGTACTCTACCATCCAATAAAAAATCAACATTGATAAATTATAAGTTAGGCTCTATATTCGAATGGCTTGCCTCAATCGTTTATTTTGAATGTGCATTTACATGGGTTATCATGAATTTGTATTATCAAAGTTTTAGTTCATCTAAAAGTTGTTGTA
This sequence comes from Dreissena rostriformis, assembly GCA_007657795.1. Classification (NCBI taxonomy): domain Eukaryota; kingdom Metazoa; phylum Mollusca; class Bivalvia; order Myida; family Dreissenidae; genus Dreissena; species Dreissena rostriformis. The sequence continues at coordinate 30,472 of VMBQ01006093.1, read as the reverse complement.
TTTAATGAGTTATATCCAAAATGTTAACTTTGCTATATTAACTCTCATATATTTACTCACACAACATTTTAAACTGTTACCTTTTTAGATGTTTTTATGTTTGCACCACTTTGTTTTGGTTGTATAAGTATTGCCAATTTACATTTTTAAAATAACTTAAAATTTCGTGTAAATAAACTTACAAATGTTTATATTTATAAACTGAACGTAGAGACTTATACTATTGTTGTTGTGTATAAAAATCGACGATGGCTTTTTTTTTGTTTAACGTAAACATTTTAAGTATCAATAAAAACGTCGCTTGTTATGGTCGCATATGCTTCCAATGCCATTTGAAGACCAGTTTTAATAGGGTTTTTTTTTCTATTTAAACATACATTTTTCTTTGTACAATTATTATTTTAAGGCAATGTGAACACTTTACAATCAAACGTAGAAACATGTTGACACGAAGTTATTTGTAACAATAAACCGAATTTATTTCTGCAAAAATAATATTTCTATTTTCGTAACGAAACCTTGTAGAGATCGTATTTCATCACGCTGTGTTTAAATAAAAATGTGTTAATTGAAATGTACATGACCAACATCTCATGTGGTTTATTATAAAGTATAACAGAATAGTAAATTTAATGATCGTCAGCTCCGCTATATCGTTCTCGAATTCATTACATATACATGTGTACGAAAAAATAAGAGCGAATTAAACATAAAGAGGAAAAGAAGAAATTTGAGTGTCTAGAATTTAGAATATTTTAACTCTGTATAAAATGACGTGACTTCTAAAAAAATCGATGATGAAATTTTAAGAAACTTAAGAAATGTAAACCATTTATAAAGCAATGATGTTCATGCTGTCAGTCCCAAAATAATGCAAAAAGAAAGACAATTTGAATATCATGAAAGCAATAGGAAAACCCCACACACAAATAAATAAATGGAATAGCTGACTTGTTTGTTACTTTTTGTTACATTCCACACTCAAAATTGAACGAAGATCCCTTCATAAGAGCGAGAGTAATGAGGGTTGGTGAGAGGCATATACATTCAACATATTTTGAAACGTTTTCACACAATCCTTATATATAAAACAAAGGATTCATTTCATTAAGCATTATAAAGACCATATTTGACCAAAGTAATATTGTAATAGAAGATGCCAATTTTAACATTGACCGATTGGCTTGATACTTCATATGTGCATTGTCCTTGGACAGTAGATGACCCCTATTGAAATTGGGGTCACTGGGTCAAAGGTCACTCACAATAAGTGTGAAAATCGTTTTCGATCAATAACTCGTCAACGAATCGACCGATTGGCTTGATTCTTCACATGTGCATTGGCCTTGCACAGTAGATGACCCCTATTGAAATTGGGGTCACTAGGTCAAAGGTCAAGGTCACTGTCACAATAAGTGTGAAAATCAAGGCCCTGTTTTGGGGGCATATGTCTCCGGCCGCGGAACTCTTGTTATATATGTATTACTTGTACATTTGGTAACATTCAGTTTCATCTAATGCAGATGGACTTGTTGGTTGTTTTTTGGCTCACCTGAGCACAAAGTCCCCATACTATAAACAGGTATATCTCTTTTGTGTTCGCCTTTTGTCCGTTGTGCGTCGTCAACAATTACCTTGTGAACACTCTAGCGTAATGAGACGATATCATTTTGTAAAGGGTACATTGGTAATGAGACGATATCATTTTTTTCTAAAGTTTATAATGTTAATGAGACAAATTGAATATCGTTGTGTAAAGGGTATATTGGTAATGAGACCAAATCATTTTGTATAGTGCTCCTTTGTAATAATATGCTGTTATGTTGGATAGTGTTATTTTGTAGTGAGGTTTTATCATGTTGTATATTGTACTTTGGGAATTAAGACGTTTTCATATTATATTGTACCTGGGGAATGAGGTATTATCAGGTCATATATTGTACCCAGGGAATAAGATATTCTTTTGTTGTATTTGTACCTGGGGAATAAGACATTTTAATGTTGTTTATTTTACCTGGGGAATAAGATGTTTTCATGTTGAATTCTGGGGAATGAGATGTTAACATGTTTAGTGTACCTGTGGAATTATATGTTCTCATTTAGTGTAGTATGGAAATAATATGTTATCATGTTGTTCAGTGTATCTTGGGAATTTTTATTATACCAAGTGATTTAGATGTAATCATGCTATGCATTGTACTTTCTGACTACCACATGAAGTCGACAAAAAATCTCTTGATGTCTTCGTTAATATAGTGTGTTTTTTTAACGGGAGTACGTGACAACGTTTCAAAAAAAATCAAACCAAATAAAAGCCGTTTGTTGTGATTATATTTATTCTGAATACTCTGCATGTGATTAATTTTGTTTATGACCATGCAATGTGCGTTTACTATATTGACATGCATTAATAAAACAATAATCAAATAAATGGTTCTTTTCCGAGTTTGAAAAATCCAGAGATGGTGTTTTTTTCTTACATGCATATTACATATGGAAAGCAGTTTAAACGAATTAACAACGAATTGGCAAGTTTGTTTCTTTACTGAACAGCAACCAAAAAGAACATATACAGTATCTATAATAACCAGTTAATCATCGTGAGCGGGTATTGACCCCAGGTGTTTACAAACAGTATTTAGACATTGATTCCTACGGCCAATCTTTCTTACGAAAATTTTGATATATGGAGTACTGAAAATTTTAAGACTTCTTCTTCATGCTCCTTGCGCGCTGCTCTTCCTTTATGGCCGTTCTTGACGTCGCCGGCTATCTATCTCCAATGTATTTAAATAATTACGCTGCTTTTTATTTTATTTATTTATTCCAGTCTCATCCATATACACGATTTAACAAATAGATGTATACAGCCATTCTATAAGAGTTATAGGAGACTATAAAACATATTAAAACATGCTATCATAATTGTTGAAAGTAAAATTATGCTAAGAAACATAGCCAGTGTTCAGCAATCTAGCAAAGCATCTAGAAATGTTTAGATATATTTGTTTGATAAAAAGTTAACAACTAATTTATAGAATGGCTTATAAAAATATAATAGAAACACTAAAACTTGTTATTTAAACAAGTATGTAAAATCAATAACCATCAATTTGAAATTTAGAAATCAAACAGTGGCCATGTTTTCTATACATGTAAAATTTATACATTTACCGTAAAAATCTTATCATTATTGAAATATCTACTTACTAAAAAAAAATTACTATACAACGTGTTATTTCTCAGTTTCAATATATCACAGCAGGTTTTTGCGAGGACCCTTTTATGTGCATTCAGGTCAGCACATAAGGTAGTCGTGAAGACTCGGAGGTTACCTGTAAATAAACTCGTACATACACACACACATTATAAGAACAATGAGTTTCATGCTTTTGAACACAAAAACACTTAAAAAAGGAATTAACACTGTATCATGCATTCGACACGGCGAAATAAGTAAATGCCTGAAAAGGAAATGGGTCCGGCAAAAATCAAAGCACTGTCAAAATCATGTAAAAATTCATCGCTTTGTTGAGATGTCCTCGCTTGCGTTCATGAGACGAAAGTGTTGTAAAATGATATACGTAACTAATCTCATTGATAGGGAAGTTCTAGTTCACTATTTAAAGTGCGTTGCATTACATTTTCTGAAAAGTGTTGTTAGAATCTGACTGGTCACTTTAAACCTTAAAAAGACCTGAATATATATCATTTTTGACGAGGGTTACCCACTTTGACACACCCTATATTGACCCCGGGGCACAGCTTTTTTTAGTACCCAACTTACACATTGCATATATATATCGTTGGAAAGGTCTCGACGAGACAAGTCCAAATATGTCGATTAATTAACCTTTTGACCTTTAAGGTCAAAATCTGTATGACCTAATTTCTTTAGGGTTACTAACCCTAATCGGGATGAGTCCCTGCAGCACTTATATTTTCTAATTAACATTTCTATTTTAATATTTATTTTACACTACTTTTTTGACATTCGTTGCATTAAGTAAGTAAATATCTACAACAATATGTTTTTTGTTACGGTCGTTCAGAAAATTTATTAACATTCGTGGTACAATGCTAAATAATAATTATATGTCCCAAAAAAATTATCAGTTGTGAGGGCGCTAGGCCGTTCATATTGGCATCATGTTTTTATTCATCAATATTTACTCAATCCGTTACGGCTTCAAAGTTACATTTTTTTCGAGAAATATATTCATCAATCAATTTGTTGCCAGACTTCGTTTTAATAGTTAACTTGTAATATTATTATAATTGTCAAAGGGGTGTAGTTGATGCGTGTTATTAATTTCATTTCATCTTGCCTCAAAAAGTTGCTCTGGTCTCCTACCTACCATTGAGTAATTAAATAGTAATTAAATTGAATGCGTTTTAATTCCCTTTATAACTGTTTAATTTGAGTTGCAATGCTATGAGGTTAAATTTTATTTACACTTATATGTATGATGAATATTGCTGGGCCAGGTGTGAGGTTGAGCGCTCTATAACCGGTTTAAACCCCCAGTGCTTAGCATTGACCTTTCCAAGGTGGTGACCCCAGCTTTATTCTACTATGTGTATATGATGTTTCGTTTTGTGCCATACTGTACCGTTTTGGCAATTGGTTCCTTGCCATAAATAAAGGACCACGAAGGTGTGTATAATAGAAATGCAATACTGCTGCAGCTTCTGGAGTTTCACTTCTTTATATCTTATTATAGTTGGGGGAACGATTTCGGGACTGAGTCCCTCGACAGACTTTTAAGGAAATACGCATATTTAGACATGTTTGTTATAATATTTAAGTTATTATGGATATGTTTAGCTGATATACATTCAATTTATTCTCGTTTAGGTCCGACAACAGTATTTAAATATGAAAACACGTTTGACGACGGACCCATTCTCGAAAATGAAGCCCAACCTATAATACCCGATATTCGATAGTGTTTTAACTCATTTTTCGATAAAATAACCACAAATTCTGAAATGAACTATACAATTATGATATGTCTGTGTGCACGAACTGTATGATTGTGTCTATATAATGGACTGCGTGGATTGTATTTACCTCTATTATAGCAGCCAATTTGAATTGTTAAAAGAACTATATTATATACTAACAAATTAACATGTAAACTTACGAAACAATTTGCAATGTATATGTTGCATAGGAGCTACATGTACGTTTTGTCTCTGAAGTTTCGGACACCAAAAACTAGTATTTTTAAGTGTCCGAGTAACGACGGTTCTCGCTTAGAACTGCATTTTGCCTTGACCATTGAGATACCCGAGTGTCACAACAGTAAATATAACATCAAACGAAACACTATCCGTCTTTTAGTTGCTTAGCAGATACATGAATGTGTAAGAATGTATGCATATATGTGTGTGCATGTGCATGTTAGTATGAAAGTATGTATTTCTGTCGAACATTCCCCTGTTTGTTGTATTCGCTAATAACCAAACGAATTTATATACAGCAATTTATTCATTTTATTTCTTTACATTAAAACATTTGAAAACATAAACACTACATAAGATATTCATCACCAAATACACAAAATGGTATCCAAGTAGAAATGTGTCACCCACACTGAATGCCCCCACAAGTAATGTTTGGAAACAGAAACATTCACTTAAATTGTTATTTCAGTGCACAAAAAGAAAAAGCATCATAATTCTCTTCTTTACAGTCATCTAGCATCAAGGTCATTCAACTGTGAAATAAACATCGTTATAGACCAAAATAAAGATTATTTTATTGAATCTTGAAACCTGAGATCCATTATACAACTATGAAAAACAAAAATATTGCATTCAAGATATCACAAATTAGAAATAAAATAAAAAATTGCTAATTAACAAATGTAAGCAACTGTGAACACCAGTTATTAGAAAATTACATTTTGAACTGTGAGCGTATTCATAAAAACAAGTATGCATGTATGACATACATTGCAGTAACGGAGACTTTTTGGTTAGGCCTTTTGAACAGCAAGTACAAATGTGAGTTAAAATGCTCATTTATTTGTACAAAAAAATCGTCCAATACTAAAATTCTATTCCAGTGTTAAATATGAAGATAGTATAAGCAAGATAAAACTGTAAACAAATCCTAGTTCTTTCATTGAAAGTTTATATTTCATAATTGAATTTTTGTACATGTGTAATATTGACCGAATACTGGTATTTTTATTACCAATTTTATTTAAATAATTCTGATATTTGACCTCTAAGTGTGAACTTGACCTTTGAAGAAATTAGACTCATGATGCACGTGACATGCAGCCAAGATCCTCATGTTAGTCATTTGTGGTAATTTTTTTTAAATTTGAATTGATTAAAGAAAAAATCATGCAGGTAGACTCACACACCAAAATTCAAGTATATATCTGGAACTTTTTAGCAAAAAAGTCCTAAATACTGTTATTCTAGAGATTTTTTAGTCATGCAGGTAGACTCACACACCAAAAAAATCCAGAAACGGAATGTCGGACTGTTATTACATTATTATTGGTACATTAACAAAGGGTTTCACATATTCTTTTTAAAATGCAAGTACGTACTCTAAGCCAAATATTTAATGTAAATACATAAAGATATTATTTTTAAATAATACATGACGTGGTCATAAAACACATACAACACGTATCACATACAGTTCAAATGTATACCCTATAAAACAGTTTTGTTCAGTTTGTCCAAATGACAGTTTTCCATAAATGTTTAAAAATTAAGTAAACCGTATTTAAGGGAGCCAAATGGCACTAACAAGGACTCATGAAAATACAGTTTAGTAAATGTATGATGATCATTTGATATTGATAAAAGCTTACTTATTCTTGTTATTATTAAAACAATTTTACCGATTTTTTTGTTTCTTGGATTTTTTAATACGGTAAGCGTTTGTCGATGATGTTTTTCTTATCTTTCCATGTTGGTTTTGCATAACCCTCCCACTTCACCAGATACTGGACCGTTTTTCCAACCTCCCTTTTATCCAGTAATTTTTCTATAGTAAAAATGTCAGTAATTGACGCCACCGCCTCTTGTGTTGTCATTAATTCTATAAAGGTCGTGGCTTGTGCTGCCATCTTTCATCATCATTGACATCAGAAGTGGGGGCAACCTCCACTGGTGTGGTCAATGCACTAGTAGTTTCAGAAGTGGGCGCAACCTCCACTGGTGTGGTCACACGTGTGAAGGCCTGAGTTATTGCGACTGTAATATTAATTGAAGATACAGAAGAACACATATGGATGATGTTAATTAATGTCAATACTTATACCACACAATAAATGTCGCTTGAGATAACATTAATAAATGTAATAACTTATTAATTGATTTAGTTATCGAAACTAATGCTTAAAGGACATAACAAATAACCGTAATGATTAGGTCTTCCAATATACAGCACACAGGCATTTACAAACCTTTAGGTCTGCTATGATAATGGCAACAATGTCCTTGTAATAATACTGGTATTTTATTTCTGTATAGTTTATTAATGACACTAAACAGTAGACATAACTACTATCAGATTAATTGCTTTATATGTAATCGAAAGAGCAAAGAAAAAAATCTGAAGCGTGTTAAATGATAAATACTTCAAACAATAAGCATTTTTCCTTGTGACTTCTACTTTCACTGGGAATTGAACCCAGATCTCCCACTTACTTTGTAAGAAGGCATGTTTTCTTTACACCATGAAAGCGATAAGTTGAAGGAAAAAGCAAAACATAGTTATCACAATATATTTAACAGATTCGAATTTTAAGTTATTTTGCTTAAGGTCTTTTTTAACCCTGTGACCCTCAGGGAATGGCCAGTTTTATGACAAAATTCTACATTTACATGATGCTACGCGGAATAAAAAATATACATAATTGTATGAGTCATTTTGCCACAGGAAAGTGAGATTGCATTGACCTTCATCTGGGTAGTCTCAGCGAAAGTCCGAAAACCATAACTGGCAACAAGATCAGGTATTCTCGTAACTATTATCTGCTCCTCCAGTGACATCAACCTTCTAGGCAGGCACAAGATACACTTTCCAAATGCTCCTTCTCTGAATAAAAATATCAAAACAAACTCAGTCTTATAACTTACGTGTGTACATTTGTATAATTCATTTTATATATCAAACACATTCCATATTATTCAGTGATACCTTCAGTGACAATGACAGTTTGTTAACCAAAAGCAATTCAAAAGAAAAAAGTGTCTGCATTTCAGTAACCCAAGCAAAACTAGAGCTTTGTCACTAAGGTGACGAATACCCCCACACGCCACATTGTCACAAAATACGCAGTTAGTGACCCCGTGACCTAGTTTTTGACCCAGCATGACCCATATTCGAACTTGACCTAGAGACATCATCTAGGTACAATTTCCGACCAAGTCTGGTGAAGATCGGATGAAAACAACTGGAATTAGAGAGCGGACACTTAATACGGACCGACCGACCGACAGACAAGCTCACTCCTATATACCTCCCAAACTTCATTTGTGGGGGTATAATAAGTATAAATAGAACTAAATCAGCTTTATATTAAAACAAGAAATGTGTTTGTCAGAAACACAATGCCCCCCTACTGCTCCGCCATGTTTTTTTGTTGTTGACCTTTGACCTTGAAGGATGAGTTGACCTTTCACCACTCAAAATGTGCAGCTCTATGAGGTACACATGCATACCAAATATCAAGTTGCTATGATCAATATTTCAAAAGTAAAGACCATTTTTCGAAACCTAAACGCAAAACCTAAACGCAAAGTGTGACGGAATTTCAGAAGGACAGACAGACAGTGGGATCACTATATGCCACCCTACCGGGGGCATAAAATGATACAGAAAAGATGCATACATGTTCTTCAATAAACAATGATGCTCCTAATGGAAACCTGGGCAGTGCTGATTCATTGGCCTATTTAAATAAGGCATAGTCCAATATAAGATGGCAACATTTGAATCTTATGAAGTCATATGTGTAACACTTGACCTTTGAGCAAGGGACACATGCAACATACTGCCTGCATAAGGTGAACATATTAAGTAAATTAATTTTCCTATTTGATGAGCAAAGAGAAACATTCTGGATAAGCTTTAATATGGCAAAATGTTGCCTTTGACCTCTAAGTGTGACCTTGACTTGTGAATTTGGGACATGGATTTTACAGCTGACTACTCATGGTGAAACACTGAACTTTTTTGCATGTTGTAGGATATGTAACATTGATTGATTATTGATGAAGTGACAGTCCAGTAAAGCTGTATTATGCTAAAATTTGAAATTGACCTTCAAGCTAGGGATATTGGTTTTATATGAGACACACCATCTCCACATGGTGTAGATATGTGGTAAGTTTTTGGAAAATTGCATACTGCACTAGAGCTATCACGGAATAAGTTTATAAAAGATCCACCCATTTGTTAAAGAGGAAATAAAAACACAAGCCTTTAGGACATTTGAACCTACGGACGAACTGACAAACATTTAGAGAAAAGCTAAGCTTAATGCTTTATACTCAGTTTGGTAATTAAAATGTGGCCTCGAGAGAAGCAACTATTTATCAGTTGTCAACGCACACCCCATAACGACAGACATAGGTTGATCACAATAGCTCACTTTGGGCACTTGAGGCTCAGGTGTCCGAGCCAAAAATATAGAACACCATGGTTTAGTTGCCTTACATATGTGCCACTTGAAAGTAAAGCTAGACTTCTGCAAATCTGACCAAATGTTCATGCTCTTACCACTATTTTTAAATCATAAATTAAGAACATTTAGTATCAACAATTATAACTCCGGGTAATTATTTTTTTTATTATAATTCACTACACAAGCCATGTTTCTATATTGAAATTTTAATGTCAATCTGCATTTTACATATTACAAACCTAAAAGTTCAGTTGTTTGTCACAATAGTGATTAAGAATTACCCCAATTGCCACATGTTGTAATGTGTAGAAATGGCTCGGTTGAAAGAAAGACAATACGCAAAGTATTTTTTAAGATAGGATGACAAAAAGTGAGCAAACCTGACCTTGTGATCAAGTTTGATGATAAAAGGATTAAGCAAGTTGTGTTAAATGCCATACAATTTAACTTAAGCCATTTTAAATTTATTAAAAGACCATAATTCAGAAGTGCTTCAGGCGATCCTGAGGCTAATTGAGAAGCCGGAGATCTTATCCCCACGAAAATTGTGACCAAGTTTAATAATGATCCACTTTAAACTGAATAAGAAAGCAGAGAAGGTTAAAATGGCCTTCTTTTTTATAAGGGCCATGATTTAGAAGTGCTTCAAGCAATCTTTCTGGTTGACAAACTTGGCCAAGATATTATGCCCAAAAAAATCACAAAATTTCACGATGATCCAGTTTAAATTATTCAAGTAAGAGAGGACATTGTTCTCCTGGACACTGACCGCACAATACGTCCCTTTCAAAGTTTGTTACTATACAAGTGTTCAAATCTAGTTTTTGACCCTGAATCACACCCATTATGTTTATTTTATTTTTCTATATTCCTTTTAAGAAGAAATCATTTTCTCACAAGACATTATTACATTTTAAAATTGCAAATTGCAAATATAAATGATATTTTAATAAAAGCTTGAGTGGAGAATGTGAGAATACACAGGTACATTACCGTACTTGCTGTCACAAACTTTCAAAGGTGAAGCACAAATTATTTAAATGCTCAGAAATACATAGAAACATGTTCAAGAAGTAAATAACATTCGTGTACACCTGAAGCCTAACAAATAAAACACTACAACAGTAGTTCCGCAGCAAAGAATTAGCTTGTCTAATCCAATCATGTATGGCCTTCTAGTATTGCACTTACTTTGCTAGAATCAGCATACCAAGGAAGTTCTTCGCACATAACAACCTACGTGTCTGGACTGAACTGTTGACCCAAATCATCTACATCTCTGTAAATATTTCAATACAATTATTCACAATAATATGTAAATAAGGTCGACAATTGAAGAGTTTTTTTCAATTATTCTGCAACAAAACAACATAGGAAACTAGAGCTTAAACTTTGTCATATTTGTGACCGTGTCATTGATGATTGTGTGTACCAGTGGGGATGTGATCTTGCACAGTCAAAAATTACGGTGATGACATATTAGTTTCAATTTATTGTAAAAAAAAAGTGGTGAAGTTCACTCAAGTTTACAGATGTCTTCTTTTTGGTTTGCAGACTGAGTAACCTACTGACCAACTGAGTGACATTTACCGACCGAGTGACATAAACAAATTAACATAATAACATAGTTTAAAGTAAATGCTAAAATAAAACATGTATTGCTTTGCCATTAAAAACAAGAGTTCCGCGGTCGGAGACATATGCCCCCCTCCCCCCAACAGGACCTTCATTGTCACACTTATTGTGACAGTAACCTTGACCTTTGACCTAGTGAACCCAATTTATATATTTCAATAGGTGTCATCTTCTGTCCAAGGCCAATACACAAGTGAAGTATCAAGCCAACCGGTCAATTCGTTGACGAGTCATTGATCTGAAACGATTTTCACACTTATTGTGGCAGTGACCTTAACCTTTGACATAGTGACCCTTATTTCAATAGAGGTCATCTTCTGTCCAAGGCCAACGCACATATGAAGTATCAAACCAATCGGTCAATCCCTTCACAAGCCATTGATCGGAAACGAACTGGTCTACCGACAGACCGACCGACATCCAGCAAAACAAAACCCCCTCTTCTTTGAAGGGGGGCATAATCAATAGTAGACAGCAAATCATAAAAAATTCCTATTCACAGGATAACAAGAGATGTGTTTGTCAGAAACAATTGCCCCCTAATGCGCCGCTTTGATTATTTTTTTATTACCTTTGACATTGAAGGATGACCTTGACCTTGTACCACTCAAAATGTGCAGCTTCATGAGATACACATGCATGCCAAATATCAAGTTGCTATCTTCAATATTGAAAAAGTTATGACCAACGTTAAAGTTTTCGGACGGACACACAGACTGACGGACTGACAGTTCAACTGAAATATGCCACCCTACTGGGGCATAATAAAAGAAGTGTTTACTGCTTGCTCTATTAATAAATATAAAAAAAAACTTTTTTTTTACAATCATTGTAAGTTCTGAACTTCTCCCTAAGGAATAACATCTTATTATTGCAAATATATATTATATTAGTCTGACATAGGAAACAACTGCATAAAATATAAACATGTATTTTATATAATCTTTTTTATGTACAGTAGTTCTGATAAAACACCGATTCCTTTGTTAGAATGTTGTTGATGCTTTAATGCAAATGCAGCTGCTGGACAGCCTGGACATCCATGTCCTGCACATATCTAACCAATGAGACAGTGTTAGCAATAATTATTTAAAAAAATGTCTTAATAAATATATTAAAAATACAACATAACTGAATACAGAGGGAAAATGAATATTTTGCCTCAGAATTTAAATAATTAAATTTGTATAAACAATTCTCTAAAATCTATTTACAAATTCTAAACAATAAACTAATACTAACTTAAGTTAGTAAATGCAATAATTGAACATCAGCATCATGTTGCTTTAACTTAATATTGATAAACAATCATTGAATCATAAAATTAAAGAATGGTGGAACTTAAAAACCCAAATGATTAATTAACAAAAAATTAAATTATTATATATAATTTAAAAAAAAAACTTGTAGCAGTAATAACTGTTTATCAGTTATAATACAATTTCCATTAATATTATCGTTACATCTTCTCGCCAGATATTGGAAGGCACTAGACGGCAATATACAGGCAGGAGGTAGGTTCAATACCTAGTATATCCTCCTGGGATCGGTAGATGCCGGGGGCAAAACCGGGTTTAATATATGTGCATTAAATGTCGTCCCAGATTAGCCTTGGCAGTCCACACAGGCATATCGGCGATGAAACTNAAATAACCTTGACAGGTCGCAAATGTGTTGTAAACATACGGGTGTCAGCGCAGGTACTCGAAAATGCAGTACACAAAGGAAATGGGGCAGAGACGTTGTACTTTAATCCAATATAGATTGTTAAGCAGCGAATATAAACTAAAGATTATTGAAATTTATATCATATTAAAGAGAATTTATTTTTCTTTCAATCTGCATTTATATTAATTTGATGTTAATAAAAATATTTTATAAAAATAACTTGTAATGGAACCACTATGCAGATTAGCTGATTTTCTTAGATCTTCCACTGATAAGATAAGATCTGCTGGAGTTGCTAAATGAACAAAAGTAAAATATTAACAGTCTTACTTTTTGAAAACTATGCTTAAATGAATCAAAATACCACTTTAACAACAGCTTATACACTTCAATTATTTTAAAGAACACTTGAACTGTGCATCTCAAGATTAATGCAACAGAATGGACTTTAAGACGAGATGTGAATGGTGCGGTGTTTAGAATACTGAAAGCTAGGACTTAATTGTTAGATGGACCATTTGAACACTGTGAAGGATCCCTGATGGACTATAACCATATGAATCGAGTTCTGATAAAATGGGGTTAAATGCATGTGTGTATAGTGTCGTTTCAGATTAGCCAGTGCAGTCCACACAGGCAAATCAGAGACGACACTTTCCGCCTAAACTGGATGTTTGTCAAGAAGAGTCTTCCTTTAAAAGAAAAAATAAATAAAAGCGCACATGCATTAAACCCCCTTTTCATAGAGAGAGGCCTACATTAAAGTGATTTTAGTCCTTATAGCATATCATTTACTATTTACCGCAGATAGGGACAGTGCTGTTCCATGTGCCGTCACTACGGCAACTGATGACCAACTTGCCCACCAGCGTATAGCCAACGTCACATGAGAAGTTCATGTAGTTCTGAAGCACACACCAGGATTCACATTAAGTGTGTTGCACGTATCTAGAAAACAATAACAGGCAGCATTAGGAATAGCTTGCATGAGGCAAAAGCATGATTTCCAAAGTGTATGAATTCCAAAAAGAAATTTGGGAACAATTTTTTTAATTAATAGTCTCTTACAATTTGTTAGCTCTACTATGCACTGGTATTAACAAACATAAAACAACATGTACAGTATTACCCAAAGTTGCTGTGAGCGTATCGCAATACAGCAACACCGGTTAACCGGTGAATTTTGACAGCCCTTATAATACTGTATGAAAACAAGGCTTGTCACCATAGGATGACATGCCCCCTTTTTCAACATTTTTCTAAACCTAAACGCAAAGTGTTTTTCCACATTTTTCGAAACCTAAACGCAAAGTGTGACGGAATTTCAGACGGACAGACAGACGGACAGTGCGATCACTATATGACCACCTTCGGGGGCATAAAAATAGTATTACCAGCTGGGGTTCAATGGTTATTTCCTTCCAGACAGGAGGGTTGGTGCCAAACGTCTTGGGGTGAAACTCAAATACATCTAAAACAAAAATAAAGTATAATTATTATATAATATGAAGAGCTATAAATACTTAGTGAAGTAGATGATGATTTTTTTTTACATCTGAATACAATTGTGTTTTGACAGCTATTGTTCTGCTGAAAACTTAGCCTAAAAAATAAAAGTAGGTCATGTACAGTCGACAAAAACACCAAACGAAATCCAATGATTGTATCGCCATATTGTCTTTATATCCGATTAATTAAGTAATATTTATATATAGGTGCTTTGATACATGACACAACATGCATGGGTTGAGGCTAAATGTCCTACAAATAACAAAATCAGAAAATATTTGCGAATGCAAGATGGTGTCCATTAAAACACTGTTTGTTATGGTTCGGACCTTTTTGTACATTATCTTAGGATGTACATCCATATAATTCCAAACGGTAATGTTATCAAAGTACGAACACCTTCTTATAGAAGTGTACTTCATATTGTACAGCTGGCCATGAACCGTCTGACTGGTGTAAAAATACAAAAGATTCAGCACATTGTTTTTGTTACCGTTACTATCCAAAATGGCTGACAATTTGCTTTGTCTGTATGCCAATAGCCAGAGCAGGCGCAATTCTTTTTCAAAATGTGGTCATATACGACTGTAAACATTTCGTCACGTATTGTACCAAGACGGGCATCATTGAAGGTACCTGAATTTATTTTTTTCACAGATATAAATATTATTGTTTATTGGAAACAAAAGTTTGGCGTGATTCTTTAATGACTTATGAAGAATGTATATCAAAACAAGTATGGTTGGATTCAATTTAATATTATTTTAAATACATGAATGAAAGAAAGTTACAGGTTTATTTCTATTAATAATAACATGAATATAAATTTAAAACAGCACAAATATGTGGAAGCGATTGTCCTGATACCCATAGGAACATGTATCCGAAAATAAAATAGAGGCCGAAATACTGCAAGTTTACTATGCGAGAAATTCATCAAACAAAATCAACTGCCAAACGTGAATGATGAATTTAACATTTTCTAACGATAGCATGCAGCAATTAACCAAAAAAACTAAACAAAACAACAAGATATCGAATGAATGATAACAGATCGCGGTAGTGAAGCGGATGTGGTGTCCGCCTAGCGATCAGGAGTTCGTGGGTTCGCTCCCTACTCGGGTAGTCCAACTTGTTGACGCTCTCAAATATTAAGCTACTTTTTATATGGGTAATATTTGGAGCGTACAACGGGGGAAGGACCCAAACAATGGTGGACAGTTTTCCTTCTTTGTCTATATTGTCGCGCAAGGATTTTGTACGCAACATTCAAGCCCCGATATCAGACAGTTAATATCAACGGATTGCAATAATATTTACATACCTGTGTAGATAATTCATTTCTCGATGATGTTCCGTTAGAATTATGTAATGACACTTTCAATTTTTCACGCCTAAGCAATTTAAATCAACCAACTATACTCATTTGCAATTCATATCGTTTTGCCCGTTGTGTAGTCTTATCGAGAACGCAGCCTCGATGTTAACCAAAAGGTTTAAAGGTGTGAAAAATAAACGGCGGAAAACACAGTCTGTTGTGCGCGCAAACCGTTATAGTAAAAAATGAAAAAAAAAGTAAAGCGATGTTTTTAAACTTTTCTGGATTAATTCAGAATTGTTTTTTTTTTCTAAAGTGACAATTAAAAATGTTCAAGTTCTGAAATAGATAACACCTTTTATTTTTATACGGTACATAAATAAAAGTGATACAGATCGTACAGTATACCGTCCTATGTAACGTAGAATGTATGTACATATAACAACACAGACAGAGGTGTAAAAAAGACATGCATAAAAAGTTGCTGAAACTAAGAAGAGTGAATAGAAACTGCGCCATATCTGTTTTGAACATAGGCTTATTAAATCGACAAAGATGAGAATACTAGATCTACTTAGGTAAAAGTCGGTGTCAATAGCTCATGTTAAATAAAATTTACTAGACATAGATTATCGATCAAATTCATTATATCTTAGTATACAGAGGACGACATCATCAAACAATGTAACTATATCTTGGTGGAACTATGATTTTTTTTTCTCAATGGACAAAGTTTGGTATCCGGACAATCGCTCTAACGAACAATCGCTCCTACGCTAATTTTAACACGCGGACAGTCGCTGTTACGTAGTTTTGACAGCCCGGACAGTCGCTCCTACATTATTTTGACACCACGGCCATTTTTTCCTACAATTAGATGCACCTATCATTAGCCGGCAATTAAATT
Organism: Dreissena rostriformis; assembly: GCA_007657795.1. Classification (NCBI taxonomy): domain Eukaryota; kingdom Metazoa; phylum Mollusca; class Bivalvia; order Myida; family Dreissenidae; genus Dreissena; species Dreissena rostriformis. Next base: position 13,770 of record VMBQ01006093.1, on the reverse strand, counting down.
TACGTAACAGTAAGCCGATTCAAAATGAGCCGATCAATGTGATTTTAATTAATTAATTGACTAATTAACAAACTAGGTTACAGTTTGTCGACTCTTTAGCTGTAATTTAGAAACCTGTGAAAACGAACTGTAAAAAGATTATATATACCTTCACATTCACTTCCAACATGGAACTTCTAACAAACAAACGCGGTCAGCCTGTGTAGGAGCTGGTCCGAGTTGCCAAAATAATGTAGGAGCGACTGTCCGCCTTGTCAAAATTAGCGCAGGGGCGATTGTCCGTGGGAGCGATTGTCCGGGATTCACAAAGTCCTACCGCAAAATCGCTCAATGCACGACATTTTGCCAGCACACTGGCATTTCTCCTAGCACACGTTACAACACGTGCAGAGATAACACTCAAATATGCCACACAAACGATCTGCACATGTACCCTGTGAGGGCAAGTCTTCTCGGTTCATCCCTGCTGTCATTAGATGCTCAAGCACAGACATTCTTATGCATTTATCACCGTTAACTATTTTGATGATGTTGTCCTCTGTAAACCTTTTAATCAATGACCGTGGGTATGCATAAACAATTCCCAAGGCCGGCTGTCCTAATCTTCCTGTCTTCCAAGCTCTTGCCAATATGCAAGCGGATTTTTGGGGCAGCCCCAGTGGAGAACAATCTCAACGTTTGGAATGGATATGCCCATCCCAAACGCAATGTTGTAAACAACCACTTTTATTGTGCTGTCCGCCTGACGAAAATCGCTCAAAATTCGGTCTTTGGTGCCCTCGTCCGTGCATGAATGAAACATGTCGACTGTTCTTGTCGTACGATCGAGATTGATATCCACCGATTCTGCCAGCCAAGACCACACCGCATAAACAGAGGAATACGACCTAGATAAAATACTAGCTTGACTTTTTTTTTGAAGACAATAAATTAATTGATATACAATCAAAATATAACATACACAGTTATTTTGCAAAGGTAATTAAATCTTGTNTAAACAGACGAATACGACCTAAATAAAATAATAGCTTGAAATAATTTTTGAAGACAATAAATTAATTGATATACAATTAAAATATAACATACACAGTTATTTTGCAAAGGTAATTAAATCTTGTTCTTGTTTAAACGCTCGTATCGACCGATACCGGTTAAAATTACCGGTAACCCAATGGCTCAAATGCCTTTCTTTACTATGCGTTCTCGCATTCTCGCCCTCTGGATTTTAATGTGTAAGCACGACGGCCGTAACGGTATTCCGTAATGTAGGAAAACTTTATTGAACCTCTTTTGTACGCGTGGTTTGTGTTACATGTTGTTTTTATGTCCCCCAGTCTATACTGGGGGACAATTTTTTCCCTGTCCGTTGGTTTGTTTGTTTATTATTTTCATGTAGGGTTATTTTTTCAATAAGCTATTTCTTGCTGGATCTTTTTTACATTATGGAAAGATACACCAAACTTTGTATATACATATGCAAAACTACTTATTTTCTACAAAATTTGCTTCTAAGCATTTCCAGGAAGTTTTGACTGAATTTCTGGTAACATACATAGTTCTATATCTGGTTCTAACCTACCTCCGTTTTATTACTCATTTGCACCAGGTAGGTGCAACATAATTTTGCTTCAACAAATCTGCATCAGGAATATGTAATATATTTTTTCTTGCAACACATATGTACCAGGTAGGTACAAAGTTACAGTTATGTAACATGCATGATATAAGCATGTTAGTATGATAGTCACTTGCATTATTACTATGAAAGAGTTGTCAAGATCTATATATTGATTGTGCAGAGAAGATGTCCGAGTGATGTGTTTGATCTGACTTTGCATAGATCTTAACATTGCATGGAACTTATAGTGCGATGAAAATAAGCATTTGATATATGTATAACGTATACCATTGTGTAAATAATTGCATTATATGCTATTCAGCACTTATTGTTACAAAATGTCACTCTTGCTTTTAAATGCTAGGTATTTTGGTTTATCAGTATGAGAGTCACTTGCATTATTACTATAAAAGAGTTGTCAAGAACTATATTGATATTGCAGAGAAGATGTCTGAGAGATGTGTTTGATCTGACATGATGATATTGATATGCCCTGCATATAGAAACACTATAGTATCTAACATTTGGCTATATTATACATTAAACTTAACTTAACTGTTTCTGTACAACTTATGGATTGACTATTTAAGCAGCCATGATTTTATTTGCACGTGAACTTGTTATTTCACAGAACATCATATAAACAAAAGACATAGCTGTTTAAAAACATTTCATCCGTTTACTGCAAATTCCACTTTTGTCGTTGTTGTTGTTGTTACTGTATCTTGACTTCAATTTTATGCCATAATATCTTGGTGTATGCACACACTTAAGCTTTAATAGATAATACATTGTGGTCAAGTTTGAGCTAGTTTCGACAGCGACTCAACAAAGCTGGAAACAGGTTATTTTAGATATGTTGAGATCTCTGTATTATTCTTGTTTAAAGTTGTGTATCCATCTTTCTAAGTGCCCATAATTTGTTTTACATAAATTTTTGTTCGAAATTCAATATGGCGGTGTATTTTTGCGTGATGTCATTTTGAGCGTTCATGACCATTTTCATGGTCGATTGACGTCACGATGACCAACTTTTGAGGTCGACGACCAACTTTTGGGTCGATATCCATTTATTTTGGGTCGATGGCATTTGATTTTGGGGCAGGCTACCAGGATTTCTTGGTCAGGCCATGTTAAACTGGTCAGTGACCAACTTTTTGGTCACTCGAGTATAAAAGGGTCCAGAAACTTGGTCATCAATTCAGTCCGTCCATAACATCAAGGGCATTAACGTCATTTTCTAAATATCTCGAAACTTGTATGAATACTATATACTGAATTCATATTGCTGACAATAATTAAAACGGAACAGCCGGCGCGAAACAATATTAATAATTTAATCTTGAAATAGACATATCACATGAAACATAGCTAGATAATTAAATTGAAACTGTCGTTCCGTTTTTTCATTGAAATATTCACCGAAACATCAGGTTAGTCATAGTTTTGTTTTTGCTTCATTTTTCAAAATAATAAAGCTGAAAGATTAACTTATTATCAGACATCAGTGAAACGAATGTTCCCATTAAAGTGTTCGTTTTTCATTTTATCTATTCAATACAAGTACTAAGCAAATGTATACTATCTCTTAAGATAAACGGAGACAGCTACATATGAATTGTAGATTGCTATAATCATTAAAATATGATTGATATAACTTCAGTTCATATTTTTATAGTCAGTTTGAAATCATCGGTGTTAGCTATAAATTTGCAGTTTTTTTTTTTTTTTTAAATCCTGCAATTCTTAATAATATTATGTTATCAGAACGTTCAGTTTGCATATTTTAGGCGCACACATATGAACATATATAAATATTGTATTTGCATCACAGTACATGTACACTTAAATCGACAGGCCCTGGAATTAGTAGGAGGCGAGGGGACGGACATAATAACAGATTTAAAGTTTATTTTTTTCATAGATATGAATATTACGCTGATATCCATTCACTTTGAAAATGAATTACACGAGAGAAAATCTATAAAACAAAACAAAAATTATTATCACTTGGACAACGCATCAATAAATAACATTCCAAGATGGTATTTTTCAGCCTACATACAAAATTATTTTTTCCTAGTTCAATTTGATATGTCCCTATTTCAAAAGCAATAACAGTAAAGCATTGAAAAGATACTGCCTATTTGCGCTCCAATGCAGGTTCTTTATAACCCTCAAATATGAGTTGGCCCTTAATGCACAGACTGTTCATATATATTCTACTAATTATAATTGGATTTGTTCTTGAACCTTTCGCCCAGTAGACTCAAGAAGCAAATTTATTAAAGTGGACAGTTGCGATTATCTGGATCTGCTAGTATGTTCTATTGTTAATAGGCTGCAAATGGAAACGCTTTAGTGGTTGCCGCCATTGATTTTGGGACGACCTACTCAGGATGGGCGTTTTCTTTTCAACACGATTTCAGACGAGATCCGACGATGGTGTCAGCAAAAATATGGACTGGTGGGCAGCTGACTTCATTTAAAGGTGCATTTATAAGCTTTGAACTATAACAATTCAGAACTACATTCTACTATATTTAGTATTGAAGATAAAACATATGTTAAGACATACTATAAATAGTTAATTATGTTTGTACTGACAATATAGGTTTGTTTTAAATTGAATCAGTCTATATTCTCTTCATTAACATATCCTATTACACAAAGTCAGTGAATTTTCATCTCATTGTGTGTATTCCGTCTTAATTCCTCACCACGTTTAGTTTATACGTAGAAATGTCTGTAACAATGGCTTGACCCCAGTTTAATTGTTTGTGTTATGATTTTGTATTTGTGGTCATGTTTTTTTTATAGCCAATTGGTCACTGCCTACAGATCAGTCTTGATGGTTCCCAACATTTATAAGCGAAACACAATCTAGTTTTTACGCAATTATTGTACTTCGTTATCATGTACTTACTATCAACGTGTTCGTCAATAACAAACATTTAGTTTCAAGTATAAACCTTATAAACTCATGAAGTTAATTTTCCAATTCTATATATAGCAAAATGAACTAATGGACGATATCATGTTTCGTCCAGGTCCAACTTGTATACTGATAAAACCAGATGGAGATACCCTTGAGGCGTTTGCAGACGATGCAGAAGCTCGCTATAGTGAATTGAGCGAGACCAATGAACACAAAAAATGGTACTACTTTAGGAGGTTCAAAATGGCATTGTGGAAGAAGGTAAAGCTAAAGAAGTAACATGTAAAATTGCAAACATTTAGTTGTTTACAGATTAATTTAAAATGGAAGTGCTTGTTCCCTCAAGACTGACTTTATTTATTGGTTTTATAAATATATTGGAAAACAATCGAATCACTGTTTAATGTAAAGTTTAACCAATACGACCTTGTTTAATATATAACCTTCAAAAAACATGTATGCTATTGGAGAAACCGTCATTTACAAACCAATGCAGCCATCATAAAGCAATGTGCGTTCATTTCTTACTAGTCCATTCATAAAGACACAGTCATAAAAGACGAATGTGGCCGAGAGCTCCCAGCGTTGACAGTGTTTTCCTTGGCAATCAGGTAAGTCAAGTATGTTTTATCTGAGTCTCTTGATTTAGTTTTGCTGTTGACGCGTATTCTCCAGTATACAACATCATCTTATGGACTACCTTTGTATCTTTATTAACAAAAGATTCATGAAGGATGATCTGGCGAAGATAACTGATAGTCAAGCGGCAGGATTGAAAGCAGACGATATTCACTGGGTTCTGACTGTACCTGCTATTTGGAATGATTCCGCGAAACAGTTCATGAGATTGGCTGCGGAGCAAGTATGCATTGAACTTTCGGATAGTGCAATAACTAAAAGAATGTTCCATATTTTAAAGTTTCTTTTATGCATATATGATGAACACGAACAGTTTAAAGCGCGCATTAAACAGCATAACACACGAGAATATAAACAATCTACTTTCTTTGCATTCAATGCATTCCATTCGTTTCATGAATATTTATATACGCCTTCCTCGATGGAATTCGAAATTCGTTTACTTTTCCTTCTTTAAAAAAATAACTTTCTACCAAGATAATCTTGATAATTGTGTCATGTTTAGTTTTATTTATCGATTTAGGCCGGGATTTCATCAGACAAGCTGACCCTTGCACTTGAGCCCGAAGCAGCCTCATTGTACTGCAGACATCTTCCTGTCAAGAAAGATGGGGAATCAAGTCTTTCCACACTGAGGGCTGGACAGAAATATTTAGTTCTAGATGCAGGAGGTTCAGCCCCCCCCCCCCACAAAAAAACTCATGTTATAAACATTTTTTGAAACCGAATTAATTAGCACTTGAACATTTTATTCCTTTTATGCCCCATGGGAATTTATTGTTTTATTTATTAAATCCAGTCTGTCCAGAGTTGAAAAACACATCATATGCTTAAAGCCGTATTAAGACACTTATACATGTTTAATATAACTAATACATGTTTCAATGTCTTAAAATCGTACCAATCGGAAAGTTCTGCACATAAAAGGACTGATGTCCTTCATTATGTAACACCATAGTGGATTCGCCTACCCAATCATATTATGGTAAAATAGTTCCATTCGTTGTTATGAACCTAGAAGGTTGTCAATCACAATACTTGACAACTAGTGTAATTAATACGTCTTCATTTTCGTTAACAGTCATCTAAAATGACAAGTTTAAAGAGACAATACTCAATCAAAACATATCCAATTCAAAAAACCTTTCCTTAAGGTTCCATTGTTTTTACAAACGTAGCAATCCGAATTCGTTTGAGAACATATCATACCACCATACATATCACACATTTAAGGTGGAACAATTGATATTACTGTCCACGAGGTGTCCTCAGGAGGGAACCTAAAAGAGGTCCACAAAGCGAGTGGAGGCGCTTGGGGAGGAACGGAAGTTGATGCAGCGTTTATGGAGTTTCTTGGAAAGATTACAGGTGCACAAGACCAATATTCGTTTTGTGTTTTCTCTTGAGTGTGTTAGCATTTTTATATGATGATTTGTTTGCATGCTTTGTTCTTTAATATTGTTTTATTTTATACGTATTAAGATAAAAAGGCAATGCAGAAATTCAAAGATGAGAATATGGAAGACTATATTGATCTTCTTCGTGAATTTGAGATAAAGAAAAGAACTATAGACACTTCAAATTCTGGTAAAATAACCATCAAAGTACCCTCTTCACTGACTGATCATGTAAAAAATGAAACGGGAAGGGCACTTAAAGACATACTGCAATCATCGGGTTACGGAAAAAAGGTAGGTGACATGAATGAGATTTACAAGCAAATCTCATAACAACTCAAACGGAATATGATGACATCGTTATTGCAGAATTAATATTCTAGTTATTATTTGCCTGATGTCCGTACAAATATGCCGATATGTTGCCTACAACCAAATCAAACTTACGCAAGTTCCTCATAATACGTCGACTGGAACATATTCTTTGTATCTATATCTCGTCATTTTTTAGAACTAAGTACTATCGGTATATTACAGGAAGGTATTGTTTTTGATTGTAGGTTACGCTGGCCGGTGATAAAGTTCACTTAGACGCAGATATCATGCGTTCGTTCTTCAGCACATCATTGGAGCAAATCGTCGAACATGTTTCTGATTTGCTACGAAAAGCAGAATGTGGTGGTGTGGAGGCCATTTTGATGGTAGGTGGATACTCCGAGTGCATGCTTCTTCAGGAATCCATCAAACAGCGGTTTCCAAAGCTAAAAATAATCGTTCCACCCGAAGCTGGGCTTGCAGTTCTTAAGGGTGCAGTCATATATGGCCATTCTCCCATCGTCATTACCGAGCGCGTTTCAAAGTATACATACGGTACAGATGAAGCAATCACCTTCATCGACGGGATGCATCCATGGTCTAAACGTCAGATTCAGAAAGATGGTTCGATACGGTGTACAGATATTTTCTCCAAACTTGTTGAGGTTGGAGATAAGCTTGTTGTCGGTAAAGCCCAGAAAAAGGAATTATATACACCAGTAGATGCTGATCAGAAAGCTATGGGTGTGGCAATATTTGCTACTAGTGACAAAAATCCCAAATTTACAACCGATATCGGATGCCGGAAAATTGGCGCTATAAGTGTACCACTTGCCGGAAGTGGGACCAAACGGTCAGTTAAGGTTCGCATGATTTTTGGTGGTACTGAAATTACAGTAGAGTGCCAGGAAACAGCTACGGGAAACATCACACGGTTGCCAATTAACTTCTTTATTTAAAAACTTTTTTTTTTAAAAAGCAAATGCCTAAGGACAAACATATCCGAGTAGAAAGTGTTTTCTATTTGCTGTTGTTGCTACGAGGCATACATGTCAGTTTTCCTAATCTTCGACGTCCTCGTCTGAACCTGACTTAGTTGAACTTTATCATCAACTTCAGCTTCTAATGCAATATTACCCAAGACTTACCAACTTAAGGAATGCATTCCATGAATGTTTAACTGTATAAAAGGTGTTCACTTGCAACTTATCTACTACACTGTCGCACACTTAAGCATCAAACACATACCATAATTCTTTTTCGTAGTCTGACATTATTACGTCTCTTATTGTTTCAAGGTACCCACTTAACTATAAGAGCGCTGTCCTCTGACAGCGTATGTTTTATTGTAGATGAAATGACACGATTCATTATTCTTTGTAAAAAATCATTAAACATGTTATAGACACATACTTTATCATGATTGTGGCGATTATGAGTTTTTGTATTTAAATTTTCATTATACTGTCGTTTACCGCCATCCTTTCATTTTACAAATTGATTGATAGAGTTTTATTGTATTCAATGCACTTTAACTTGATTATGCCACATTCTTAAAAACTATTGTATTGTGTTAAAATTGTTTGTATTGTGGGTTTTGGTTTTGCAAGAATCTTAATGAATCTATTTAATCTAACTCGGATACTTTTCATTTTATATGCGAATACATACCATCTTAATCGGAAAATTATGTTCAACGAAGAAATGAATTTCGCTAAATAGAACGACAGTTAAACGACGTTCCCAAATAACCGCGCGGTATCCTATATTCCTTGTGTTTTTTTTAGCGGAAACGATATTTGTCATTTTGCATTTGAATTCCATATACATTATGTGACCCAATGGCTTGAATAGTTTTGATCCCATGGGCATAATGTTAACAATCTTGGTACAGGGCATCTACATTATTCCAAATATAACAAGTCTTGGTTAACAGCTTCATTGTAATAGCGAATAGTATCGTTACAGCTTTCAATATAAACATGTACGAGTAACAAGTTACGCCCAGGGTTGGGCAAAGTTTGACCCTAGGGGGAATGATTTGATCAAACCTACTAGAATACTAAATGTTATATAATGTATCATACCGACACGCACAAGCTTTGAGACTTGTGTCTCAAGTGAAGAAGCTTGTTAATGGTGTTTTGATATATTAATTACTCTATATAAATCCTGTAACCCTAATAGCTAGACCAGTTTAGACCACAGGGAGATGATTTGTTTTGTAGAAAAACAAACACTTTTTTTCATCAAAATGTTTTTGTTGTTTTATTATTCTACTTTACACAATATGATAAGGAAACCCGCTTCCGTTATAGAATATAAATATGTTTGTCGTAATTTTGTAATATTAACAATGTTACGAAGGGAAATAAATGCATGAACTTATATCATAGATATGACTTAATTACAGCTGATGTTAATTTTTAATTAAGTAAGAGAAATAAAATCCAACGAAAAATGTATTTTGTAATGTCTTGATACATTGCTCTTTTTGTATTCAAAAGAACTGTTAAAATGTTCAAGCACTGAAGAATTCGTATTGGAGTCTTGAACACTAAGTGCACTAAAGTGCCTCTTTCGGACAGTTTAAAGTTAATGTTGCGCAAAATCTCATATACTCATACCAAAAACGATAATGTGTACACAATTATTTGCTTAAATTTCTGCATCACGTTACTCTCGAAACACAACCATGTTTGACAAAACCAATCGTCCAATCATCGAAGCTCTCCTATCCAATTATCGCTACTGTTGCCACAAAAAGTCGCCATGGAACAAGCGGTCACTGCTCTCCTCCTCGAAGTATCGTTACTATGACAAATCAAATCAAATCAAATCAAATCAAATTTTATTTTAAGTCGGTACATGTGTAACAAAGAAACATTAGCTATGAATAGCTATTAACCGACATTTACAATAATAACAATAAATAACATGCATATTTAAAACAAACATCAGCATTAAATGATACATAATCAATCCTATAGACTATTAAGACATGAGGTATTTAAAACAATTATATTCATGCAGAGACAAAATTTAAAGGACTGGCAGACTACAAACATCACAAATACAATTGGCAGAAATAATACATTAAATTAAAATTTGTGTTGAAGTTGCTGATCTTGACCTAGGTCTAAAAACTGCAATAAAACAAAATAAATAAGAAACTGAATAGGAAAATAAGCAAAAAAGTGCGACAAATAAGACAATTCTAAAAAACATATACCCCCCAAATCAGATTTGGAAAGAACTGATCAGCAACTTCCTCACAAGTGCATAACACAAATTAGAATATATTTCATAGTTAAAACATGAAAAGCAGCAAATACATGCACATAAATTAGGCAAAAACAAAAGGACTCACGCTCTTAGGGTTATAGAGACTGGAAAGGGATGATAACTACACATACAAACAAAGCAAACAGAAGAAAACAAGGGAAATGCAAGCAAAAATAAATAAAAAGCAGTACAAATAAAACTAAATGCAAACAAAACTACAACTAAATTTAGTAAATAAATAAGGCTATGAAGCTGCGGAACAGCAAGAACAAGCGCAACTCTCTCCACTCCATGCGCTGACCAGACTTCGGAAGCAATTGTAGTTTGATTGGTCTCTGAAGTTTTGCGGTAGAGAATTCCAAAGCCTGGCCGCGCTGAAGCGGAAAGAGCTGATGCCGTATCTTGTGGTCCTTACCTTAGGTATAACAGCAGTATTGGAGTACCTGAAAGAATATGAAGTCTGTTTAACAGTTAACAGGTCATGTAAGTATGAAGGTGTGTCTCTATTTATTATTTTGAAAGATTCTAAAGCTATAGATCTTAAGCGACGTACATTCAAAGATGGTAATTTAGATTTGGATAATAGTTCACAATAGGTAGAAGTATAATCCGAGTAGATGAAACGAAGTGCACGCTCTTGTATTTTTTCAATTTTTTTAGTGTTGACTTTGCCACAGAAATGCCATGTTAACGGACAATAATTAAAATTTGACATAATAAATGAGTAATATATGTTTATCTTCCCTAATTTACATAGTTTGTTCCCTAGTCTTTTTAACACATTTAATTGTCTTGATGCTTTTCTACAAATATTGGAAATATGAGTATCAAAATTAAGCCTGAAGTCTATGGTGACACCCAAAAGTTTGACTTCCTCGTCACATTTAATTTCAGAGCCATCCAAAGTAAAAGAAATATTAGAATCATGTGTTTTCTTACCAAGTGATATTGCTTGAAATTTATCAGGATTTGCTTCCATTTTGTTATCCGAAAACCATTGAATTAATGCCATGCTATCATTTTCTAATGTTTGTTTTACTGTATCCAAATTTTTGTCAGAGAAAGAGAGGGTATTGTCATCTGCGTAATTGTAGAGATTGCTATTTTGTACAAAGTGAAAAATGTCATTAATAAAGATATTAAAAAGGACGGGCCCCAGAATAGATCCCTGTGGAACGCCCTTATAAACGTTTTGAAATGAGCTTTTAGTATCATTTAACTTTACACATTGTTTTCTGTTTGAAAGATAACTGTCAATAAGTTCAAGGGCACTTCCTGTGACACCATAGGCTTCAAGCTTTAGTAACAGCAAATCATGAGGGAGGCAGTCAAATGCTTTGGACAGGTCCATCAAAATTGCTGCTACATACTTATTTTCATCAAGGTCTCTTTTCCAGTCTTCTATTACCCTAAGCAGCGTGGACTGACAACCGTAACCAGGTCTAAAGGCTGACAGGAAAGCATGAAAATGTACATTAAAAAAGTCAGATATCTGAGTATTGATGGCTCTTTCAAATAATTTTGACACAACAGGCAAAATGCTTACTGGTCTATAATTACCTTTATCTAAAGTACTATTCTTTTTATGCAGGGGTGTTACTTGTGCTAACTTTAGTTGATCCGGAAAAACTGCAGTAGAAAAAGATTGATTGATGAGGTCTGTTAATGGAGCAACTAGTGTAGGTTTTGCCAATTTAATAAGTTTACTTGAAATGCCATCAATACCCGTTGCTTTCTTACAATTTAATTTATCTATTTGTTTGTCAACAAAATCCATCTGTACTGGTTCAAAATTAAAATTTACATCATTGTTTTTCTTATGCTGAGCTATTTTAATTATACTAGGGTGTTCCTTATTTACTGAAATACTATCATTTCCAATATTCTTGGCTACATTAACAAAAAAGTCATTAAAAGTATCACATACAGCTTGTTGGTCATTCAAAAGAGTATCATTTTCACATAAAATTGTATCCTTATGAGTGTTACTCCCCTTGTTAGTCAGAAAAGGTTTAACAGTGGGCCAGAATTTTTTGGATTGGCAGCCACCAACACACCTGTCAATGAAGTATTTATTTATAGATTTTCGAGATATTTTAGTAACCAAATTCCTTTGTTTTCTGAAATTTTCCCAGTTTAAAGAAGATTTGTCTTTGTTATATTTATTTAAAAGCATTCTCTTTTTGTAAACTGCTTGTCTCAGCACTCTATTCATAAAAGGGGCTGGCTTATCTATAAACCTTTTCCTTCTAACAGGGGCATGCTTGTCAGCCACTTTAATAAATGTATTGCTAAAATTGACATAATTGGTATTAACATTGTCACACGGTTCAAGGGTACAAATAGCTTGTGAAAGATCTCTATTGAAAGCATCAGTATCAAATGTTTTAAAGCTTCTGTAGGTACAAAAACGTTTCTTTAGTAGTGGTACATCATGTTTAAATTGAGCTCCAATAATATTATGAACATCACTTAAACCGCAATTAAAATTACATGTTCCACTAATAAAAGAACTACTGTTGGTTAAAATAAGATCTAAAAGTGTTGGTTTACCATTTTTTGTAAAACAAGTAGGGTTCTTTAAAATATTTGTGAGATCAAAAATATCACATGAGTTGAAAATAGGCTGACATTTCTCGGCCTGTAACATATCAAAATTTAAATCCCCTATTACCATACAATTATCAGTTTTAGACAGTATTTTATCAATAGTCATATTAAAATCGTCTTGAAATGTTGTATCAGATAAAGACGGTGGTTTATATGCTCCACATATTATCCATTTCGACCCATTTAAATTTACTTCTACAGAAATTGATTCAATGTCTTTAAATTCCACAGGGTCGCCGTGGCGTAGTGGATATGGTGACCTCTTAACGAGCGGGAGGTCACGGTTTGATCTCCACTGTCGGGGCATTCTTTAGATCTCCGACTAAGACACAGAACAACAGGTCTCGGACTCAAAAGCGTTTCAATAACCATTATGCTAAAATAAATAGGTTTAAACTAAATATATCTTATTAAAATTACATATCCTGCAATGAGTCAAACGAAATTGTATCGGTGTAAGCGTACATCTAGAAAAAAAAACAGGCACAAACCATTAATATAATATGCCTGCACATTTTCATCAAAAAGCCGTTCAGCGACAAATCAAAGACTGAGTACTTGTCTTGGTCGATCGGGCTTATAATATATCAATCAAAGCGCTAATTGGCTATCTGGACAGCTGCTCGACATACCAGACGTAGATTCTCAATGCTCCTACGAGTTTATATAAAGTTGTGGAATGCTACAACTCTTCATGCGGTGATTTCCTTGCCCTTGTGCCTGATATATCCCCCTTTATTGGCAAGCTTTACTCTCATTGCGAGTTGCATATTAATTACCATCGGAATGTATACGAAGTGAAAACGGAAGTATACTGCACCCGTGATGCAGGTGGCCCCTTTTACTGACATGGTTCAGATAGCTTCAAGTGTTGTCGCAGATACGCCTGTGCAGGGATGACACTTTCCACCTGAACTGGATTTTTGCTACTTCTTTAAACAAAAATAACATTGAAGCAGGAAAGTGGC